>PVKA01036660.1:0-21612 GCA_004027165.1 Ctenomys sociabilis
CACCCCACCCCACTCCACCTCACTCCACCCCATCCAATCGCCACCCTATTTCCATTCCATTCTGTTCCATTCCATTCTGTTCTGTTTCATTCTGTTCCATTCTGTTTCATTCTGTTCCATTCTGTTTTGTTCTGTTCCAGATAGGCCTATCTCTGTACATTTTTTTGAGTTCCAAAAAGGTTTGATTTCTTAATGTGCATCAAAGGTTTCTGATCATGTAATAAGCTGCCATTTATTCAGTCTCTTCTATGAAGCAGGTTTGTATAAAGTGGTTTGAAGAATAGAAAAAAGTTATATTGTATAGTATAAAATATGTAAATATAATAGTAATATATTATGTCAAGTGAAGCAAAAGCGTAAATATCATTGTTTGAAAGCATCATTGTTTGAAAGCAAAAAGGATAAGTAAAATTACTTTCTCCCATTTTCCTTGCATTTATCTCTAGCTGATAATCTTCCTCCTATTTTATTTTTGGACCTGCCTGGGCCCGTACTGTATTCCATGACTCTTCTTAGCTGAATATGGCCATCTCTGACTCCCAGAATGGGTTAAGAACTGAAGCCAGTTAATTACTGTTCTGTCTCCTGATCACAGTTGTTATGTATTCAGGGATACACTCAGTCTTGGAACATTTGTTCCTGTGGTTTATTTTTCTTTCAAGCTGGATTTACTGAATTGATAGGGATTTAAACTTGCAGCTTTTGGTGACATTTTTGCCACATAGTTTAAGTCTGCTCAATGTGCAAGCAGCTTCAGGCCAAGCAGGGCAGAGACCAAGTTGAGTCGGGACCTGATAAGATCAGGGGGTGACTGTGGGAGCTCTCGGAGCCCTGGACCTGAGTCCCAGCCGTGTGGCTTTGTTTGCCTGCCTGCCATCAAGAGCATGATAAAAACCCATAAAATGAGAACATGAGTTTCTTTGCAATTTCGTCAAGCTAGGCTGCCCCCTTTTAAACAAGGACACAGAAGCACTCCAATTTATAAAAGAAATAGAACAAAAGATCCCTTTAAATCTTTCGGGTTTGATAGTAGTTTCATGAGTGGATAACTTTTCCTTGCTGTTCAAGTTTGAGTTGGGTTCCTGGAATTTGTGACTAAAATAATTTGGACTAAAAATCAATTTCAGAATAAGGTAAGTGCTCGTAACCCAGCAGAGCTCAAACGTGAATTCAGATCTTCCTTATGTCTTTGAAATGAAAGGGCTGCTGATCCCATCTCTTGACCAGGCACCAATTAGAATGAATTGATAGAAAGGGAAGGAGAGGGGCCTATAAAGAAGGTGCTCTGCTTTGTCTGCAGTAGTCATGCATGTGTCATTCTATGTTTGCTGATGCTGGGAACAGTCTGATGTCTGCTCCAATGATGAGGTCAGGATTTGGCTGGAGGATTTGGGAGACTCGACCCACAAGATATGTGGTTTCAATTCTGATAGAAAGGTTATCCCAGGGTCTACACAGATGGAGAGATCACTTCCATATATTCCTGATACTCAGCATGGTTCTGGTATGACAACAAAAAGCAGTACATGGATATTCTGGAATGGTAGGAAAGAGTATCCTGTGTAGGAAGCATGTTTTCATGAAGGGCAAGATAAAGGACTTAGGGGGTTCCTGAGTGGTAGCATTCAGCTTTGAGAGTGGAGGGAGAATGTTCAGATCCCAGACCTTCCTAGATATAAAGAATAGGTTCTCTGTGCGTGTATGGGGCTACTAGCAAAGCAGGTGTATTCCACTTTCATATAAATTGATATTAGGGGCTTAGGGAATAACTATGCATACCTGTTTCCTCGGCAGGTTGTGAACAAATTGGAATATACACATAGGTATTTGGAGGACTCAGATGATAATATTTATTTTTGATGGATTTGGTTTGGAGAAAGTGTTTTGCCCTGAGACTTTGCCTCTCACATAGAGCCCAGCAGAACATACACACAGCAGTAGATCTTTTCTGTCCAGTGACCTAAAGAAAGGAGACACATTATGATGGTTGATCTACTATGCCAACTTGAGAAGTCTAGAAGCTTAACTAGGTAACTCAGCAGCTGTCCATCCTACCATGTAGAGGACATTGCCCTCACTGTTCTAAAGATATTTATTGTGCCAAATTGAGAAGTTTAAAAGTTTAAGTGATTCAGCAGAGATTTAAGGTCTTTACTTGATAAACACCCTGAGCCTGTGCAAGAGGACAGTGCTAAGAGGATGTGGATGTAAAGGACACCCCCATCTCAGGGCAGGTAGCCTGGGTACAATAAAGGAGAAATAAGGAAGGACAGATTACTGGTCCTACAGGGGAGCTCCAGTCTTTGCCTTCAGCTCCAGCATCATCTCCTGGCTTCTGGTGCAGATGGTTCAACTTCCATCTAGGACTCTTGGGTCCTTTTCATAGACTCTCCTGTCTAGCTGTGTAGATTCTTTAGCCTTGCATCATACTTTCTTCAGGGTTCCATTGCAGGCCAACTGGCCTGCTGATATGGACTTGCATGGAACACTGCAGTGGGCTCCAGACCTTGACTGGACCCTTCAGCCTCAAGTGTACAGACACCGTCTGCGTGCTCTGCATCCAACTCTGTAGCTGACCGCAAGCCAAACTTGTAATTTCTTATACATTTGTATACCTTGTGTTCTATCTACTTCTCCTGTAAGCCCTGCCTGATACACGCATGACACTTCATGCTACATTGTAAAGCTCCAAGACCAACTGAGCTGTGATGTACCATGAAAGCATGAAAAGAGATCCTGAAGATTTGTTTTGCAAACTTCCTAGAGGTTGGAATTTCCTATTTCATGGCCCTGAACATGAATATGGGCAGAGCAAAGATACAGCTTTCTTGACAAGCATGTACTATGAGTTAGCAAAATGTAGGCATTAATATTAATTTGGCCTCATTTGGATGCTGCACTGGTTATTGAGCTATTATGTCTCAGCTGTCAACCACCCTTTTATGTCCTGCTTTGTGCTGCTACAAGTAGAGCGGCAAACCAGAGTCCTCGGCGCCATCAGTCTCTCTGTTTGTTCTTGTAATAGAGGGTGATGGATAGACCGGAGAGCTGCAAGGGCTTGTTAATTTTGTTTTCTTCCTGTTTCTGCTTTCATCATCCATTTAGAATTCTATACCCTAGTGACAGAAATTGTTCTGGCTTTTCTATGCAGCCCCAGAACCAGCCTCATCCCATTGCCTAGGAAACGCTAGTGCCAGTTTCTTCTTGTGTGCTGTTTCTTCCTTCTCTCTCAACAGCTGCTTCCAATCTCTGTGATTCCCCTCTTTCTTGCTACGGGCTCTAGTAACTACAACATCCCCACTGTGCCCCAAATCTAGGGTTAGAAGCTATTTCCTGCAGTTGCTTGGAATCTTAGTGTTATGGTTTGTGTCTAGATGTCCCCCCAAAGCCGCATACAATCTTGGGGCAGCTTCTGGAGTTTGTGATAGATTATTGTGGGTGTGGATGCTGCATCTGCCCTGGGCCAGGTAATTTTCATTACAACGTAAGGTGGGAAGAGAAGCCGGCTGCTTGAGCTGCTGCTACCTGTCCTTCTGTGCTCTTGCTCTTTGCCTCCACCATGAAAGGTTGCCCTCTGCCCTGTGCCACTCTGCCTTGGACCCAGCTGGGTATGGACTGAAACCTCCAGGAACTGTGAGCTACATAAACCTTTCCTTCCTTCATTTTTGGTGTCAGGTATTTGTCCCAGCAATGAAAGAACAGTAACTAAGACTAAGTAACTAAGTGCTACACCCACCCTGGGGCCAATAGTCTGAATGCAATAGAAGGGTGGGATATCTCCGCTCTGCTGCTCCCCGTTGCTCCTCCATTTTGCTCTTGCTTTTTCGCTATTTTCCACCTCCATGAACTGATGGCTTCTGCCATGGGCCACTCTGCCTTGGATCCAGTGAAATATGGACTGAAACCTCCACAAACTGTGAGCTAAATATACCTTTCCTTCCTTAATTCTGGGTGTCAAGTATTTTGTCCCAGCAAGGAGAGGAGAGTAACCGAGACATTTATGTTGACTGTGGTGCTCCCTTTTGGACTTCTGTCATCCATTTATTTTCCTTTTTACTTCAGTACCTCTGGCCTACATTTATTTTGGGGAGCTATCCTTTATTCACTCTCAGCCAAACAGTAATTTGACATACTAGGTATGTGCAATCAGAGGGTCCTACAGCCATGGTAGTGAACCCAAGCCTCTGATCGGCTAGGTGAGTCAGGAGCAGGATACTCGTTGGAAAACTTGGTGAAAGAAACCCACCTGGCATTGCTGAAACAGTAGGAAGGTAAGTGTGGTTATGTTGACACCCGTGTCTATGAGCAGGATGAGAGGACTAAGTAGAGGAGGAAACTGACCTTGGAGACGATGGAGTGGAGAGAAAGGGACAGCGGGCTCCTGACACCATTACCTGAATCCTAGATAATTAAGTGGCATATGAAGTTTGTTTTAGAAAACTTACTTCTCAATAATATTTGCCATTAGCCAGGCACCGCATGCCATGCTGGCCCCACCCCCGGGTGCACTGAGCTGGTGACAGAGTCCCGGCATGGTGGGGCACACCTGTCAACCCATCATGGGAGAGACTGAAAGCAGGAGGACGGTGAGGAGTCCAAGCTGCATAGTGAGACCCTATATGAAATACATTAAAATAAATAAATAATGCTATTCACCAGTGTTAGAATAATTTTGACAAGAACGTATGTACTCTTTTTTTAATTTTAATTTTTTATTTTATTGAAGTAAAAATATCAATCAGACAGTTTCAAGACACCTTAACAAGACAGAGTCATTTAATTAATACACTGCCAACTGTTTTCATAATGTTTTGGTATCGTACAAAGAATGTACTCTTCAATGTGGAATCAAAGTATTCTTGGGTTCAAACCTTCAGATCGCAGTCACCCAATCCTCTGGATGTAAAGGACATGGTTATCAGGTACCACAACACAGGGTTGGGGAGAGAAGGTCACAAAATGAGGAGCTGAGGCTAAGGAGAGCACGTTGCGGGCTACCAAGAGGGCTTGTTCTGGGCCATATTTCACTGTCAGCTAATAGTGCCTTCAAGAATGTTCAGTTTACCTCCTGCCCCATAAATTTTCTTCTTCAAACAGTAAGAATAAACTCAACCCCTAACTTACTGCACAGTATGACTAGGATATTTAGGGATACTTGGCTCAGGCTCTCACTTCACTCCTACCTCTTTAAAGTGATTTTGGAAAAAAATTTGGGCAAAACAGATTTCTGTTTCTTTTTCCACACTATCAGTTCTCTGGTTCATTTTCTTTATGCCTTTGTATCTTGCCTAAGAACCATGAGCCCCAAATCCGTCCATTTCTCTTGTGTTTTCTAAGGCTATTTACATGCATATGATTTTGACTGTCTTTCTGTCTCTCACTCACATGCAATCCAATACCTTGATAATTTAGGGTGAAGAATTTATTTGCATAAGCATGTCACAGATAAGGAAATTCAGGTGCTGAGAATGATGTTTTGCTTCCAGAAAACAAACAAACATAAAACCTGTTTTGTCCTTACATGGCAAGCTTTTGACTCTCAGATCTGTTCTTTTAACTCTTAATTTCCTTCAAATGAAAGTGTTGCAAGCGTCCCAAGCAGCACCTCCTGAGACTGTTACTCATTGCCCATCTCTGTCTCACTAGATGGCCTCGTGGGCTAATCTTCCCGTGCATCAATTTCCCACATTCCTGTGAGGAGCACCCATCCTTTTCTAATTCTGCACACTCACAAAAGCATTGAACTAATGAAGAACCATGCACAGAACTAAAGAAACACCACCAGCCAGTGAGACAGAAGGGATATATTACATGGATAAAGATAACAACTCAAACAGCTAGTGGACTCAACACAAAGGCACTGTGCATACCTACCTTGTAAATTACCCCTGCATGATGTCTTCTCTCTGATTGGGGTCCTCTCCAAAAACTGAGGCTATACTTGTGTGGGACAATGAGCTTACTATGGCTGTCACTGCTCTTATGATAATGATCAAAGCCAAACAAGGTCAAATGCAAGACAGCATGATTCTGTAATGCCCTCCTAAATGTGAGGGTGACCTGGAGTTTCCACAAAGCTCGATTTATATCTAAGTTTTGTTCAGCTGATTGGCTACGAAGGACCTTGTGATTATTTTTTTCCTTTTTATTATCTTTTTTTTTCATCATCGTGCATTATTCCAGAGCCTGGCATAAAAATACCATCAAATACTTTTTCAAAATGGTAATACACTTTGGAATGGTGGAACATTGATGGTGTAATTGAAGCTGAACTGAAATAATATGGTTCAAGGGAGAAATTTGGGGAAGATATTCAGAAAGAGAAATTTCTGTGCAGCTGAGCAGTGATGGTTTTAATATTCTGCAAGTTAAATGCTGGCTTCGCCAATAGTACTTGGCTTGCCTCTAAAATGCTGAAAAGATCTATGTGCTTCTGGGTCCTTTCTTCTATGGCTAATTGGCCATTTGCTCATCCTGACCTTGGAGACAGTTTGTAAAAATGCAATTGAAAAAGTACATTAGATATGACTGCAGAAAGCTTTTCATAGTGGCTATTTAAAGAAATAAAAGTGATTTTATTAATTCTCAATTTCATAAACCCAGCTAAATGGAGAGCAAAATTCAGAGATGGCCCTTACCAAAGTGGAGGAGAAAGCAAAGCTTGATCTTTATAGTCCCTTTCTGTCCTCCCATGAGCCCAGTATCTGTCCTAGAGAGAGTCACCCAGGAAGTGCCCTGTTATCTTCCTCTTTATTCTTTTCAAAGAGCTGTTGCTCTGTGCTCCATATCTGACACCTTTAGCAGGTTTTGCAGTGTATGCCAGTTGCTGGCTTTCTTCCCACTTAGAAGTTAAAATGCATTATACACATTGTATAGGGTGGAATGTAACAAAATGAAATGTAAATACAGTAGCCCAGAGTGGAAGGAATGTTAAAAAATTATATATATTAGACTCCCCTTAGTATTATAAATTTTTGAGCAGGAAAGATTTGCCATCCACAAGCAGGAGTTTACCTCTGAGAATTGAATACATGTGGTTTACATGGGCGGTGATCTCAGGAAGCACCTGTTAAGGAATGAAGACAGGGAAGGGAAACAACTTACACCAGCAATATTAGGAAACAGGTTACTGTTGTAGGCATCAGAAGTTCATTCCTGCCACACACCTCAGTACTATTGTAGAGCAGACCCTATAGTGGATCTCCTGAGTGAGAGTGGGGACATCTTCCCTTCATCATTGGCTGACGAATACTTTCAGAGTCACTTACACCCAGGAAGGTCAAGTCTCTTCACTTGTGATTGATACAGGGAAGGTAAACTCCCAACCTGACCTGCATGAGTTCGTGTTCTCTAAAACTGAAGAATGAATTTTAGGAACAAATGGAGGTTGAGGGTAAACTTTATTGGAAAGAAAAGCTTCTGTCAGAGAGAGACAGAAGGAGGACCTGAGCAGTTTGCCCAGGAAGCTGACTCTTTCCGGGTATTTTTAGAGGCAAAACCATGTGGGACTAAGGTAGAGAAGGGGTCTCGCTGAGGTGTATGTGGGGTGAGACAAAACTATGGTTAACCAATGGGATTATAAGCACCATTGTTCAGGTAAAGTTGATTAGGCCCAGGACCAAATGGGGAAGCAAGTCACGTAGTAAGCGGGCGTGAATATGGGACAGGGTCTCTTCCCTTCAGGGGTTGGGTCAGTGACTCATTGGGTCTTTTTAGGTGCTCCATACCTATTTAGAATATCAATCCCAGTTATTTCTCTTTTTGACATCTGTTTGGCCTTTAGGTCTGGTTCACAGCAGGAGCCTCCAGTCATTCCCAGAATTGCAGACATCCTTTCTCCTGTATTATCTTTTTTGAGGACCTGGCCCTACCTGACTGCCTAAAAATATTTCTATCTAACTCTGCTGCCTGCAACATTGGGACATAAGGCAATGAGGTCAGGAGTCATGAATGCTTGCAGTGGGGCACCCTTGGAAGGTGAGTGCTGAGATTATATGGTAAGACAGCATTCTTCAGTCTATGATCACATCACCCAGGATTATGCAGGAAGCTACATGTACAATGTGTGGTTGGTTATGCAGACCCCAGGGAATTAACACAGGTATCAGCATGGCTGTGCTGATACTGACAGAACTTCACCTGGACAGAGGGAGAAAGGAGACTTCCCATAATCAGGGAAAGATAGATATTCTTAACTATGCTGTGGAAAGGGGAAGTAGTGTTAGAGATCTGATGGAAAACAAGAGAAACTCCTGACCTATCAAAGTGCATTTTCTTTTGAGACATAGTTTTGCTTTGTATCCCAGGGTAGAATCAAACTCAGAGAAGTGCTCCTGCCTCAGCCTGCTGGGTGCTAGGATTATAGGGGTGCACCACCGTACACAGTGAGACCACACTTCTGACATTTGTTTTGATTTGTAGCATTAACTTTGGTACCCTTGTAGCCAAAGCCAATATTTGCAAACTTCCAGAGTTGAAAATAACTGGAAAAGTCAGTTTCTACACTACTTCTCTTCATTCCATCTTCCATGTAACATTTCCTCTATGATTCCCCTTCCATGAACTATTGCTAAGTATTCCCCAAAGCAAGAGGGTCATCTACTCTGGTGACACCTTTAATTGGAAACAGTGCCTGTTAAGAAAATCTCCCTAGTGGATTGACATGTTGACATGTGCCTCTGGGGCTAGTTGCTCTCTGAAATAATGTGATGTTTCTGATAGCAGTGAACAGGTCTGGGAGGAGGATGGTTGTGCTCTTGCTTGCTTTAGACTTCCTGCTCTAAACCATAAAAGCATCCTCAGAGCTTGTTTGGGTTAGGATTTAATAGAAGTTGATCTCTTAGTTTTTCTCTCATAATACATCTGTTTTCCAAGGCTTTTTTTTTTTTTTTTTTTTTCCTTTGTATTCTTAGAGAAGGGTGTACAGGTTGTTCAGGGTCTCAATACTAGATCGGACTCATAGCGTTTCATCTGTTTACAGCCTCCCAAGAGCTGGGATTACAGGTGTGCCCCACCATGCCCAGCCTCCTCTCAGTGTGCCCTGGGAGCGGGGCCAGCATGGCAGGCCCAGGGATCCAACTCCGGGCCCCTGCTCCTGCTTGTAGGAGCTTTAATCCACTGAGCTGTGTGGGTGGCCCTCCAAGGCTTTTTCTAAGTCTTCTGCTTTGTCTTTTGTGGCTCTTGGTTATAAGTGCTGTACACAGAAGAGCAGCGTTTGGGTCCCTTTATGCTGCCAAAGTCATAGTCCACAGGACAGGGATGCTGTTCACTCCCCATAAGCTCTTTTTTCCACTTCTTTCTGTACATTTCCACTTTTTTTTAAGTCATCAGTTTTATTTTCATACATGGAAGCAGATGTTGGATGCATTGTGCAAGGTTTTGTCGGGGAGGAACTGAATCTTTTTTTCATGGTTTCATTTGCAAAAGTCCTGGCAAAAGATCTGTTGGTAGAGTTTGAGTTATGTGTCTACCCACAAACCAACTGTCTGTAGTTATTAATTGCGTTAGACCCTTCTGACAGCAGCCAGAGAGGGCCAGATCACCAGGAAGGAGGAGGTATCTTCTCTAAGCAGATCAAATGTCAATGCCCTGAGGTCTAATCATAGAGATACTTGCTTCCATATCTACCTTTTAAATTCTATTTTTTTAAATATTTACTGTCTTCAAGTTCTTGTGCTTTAATTATCTACAGAAACTGAGAAGATGAAGACCTTTGTAGCTAGGGAGATGGCTCAGTAGAGGAAGGGCTTCTCTTGCAAGTGCAAGGGTCTGAGGTTAAGCCTCAGTTCCAAAAAAAAAAACCAAAAAAAACAAAAAACAAAAATGTAGTAGAAGGTGCTGCCGAATGCTGGCCAATGCAGAGGCAGGCTTATGAAACATGCTATCCTCATCTACTTTATACACCAAATCTAGTACTATAGCACTTCCATTTCTTCCCATAAGTCACAATGACCAAAAAAAAAAAAAAAAAAAAGTTAATAAAAAGAAGACATTTGTAGTCTGTGGGTGCTGGAACAATTTCTAGTTATTGAAAGAGGAGATATAGGTCTTTTCTCTAATACTAGGTCCAAAAGTAACATGTGTACAGGACCTAAGCCCACTAAATTATGACCCAGAATGAGCCAAAACACACAGGTAAATAGGCTTCATGAAGTCCATGAGCTGTGGCTTATACTTTTCCTTAAACCTAATGATGCTTATTTTACATGGCATTTGATAAACTAGATAATTTTTCAGTATGCAGAACCTGCGAATAACAGCCTTTGTTCTAGGCATTAGGTGCAAAAGAGCAGAATAAAGCAGGCCTTCTATTTAGTTTAATGGAAGAAGCAGAGTAGTAAAAAACCAATCATAACAGAAACCTAAATGTGATAGGATGCTTTGGGAACCTAGAAGAGCTGCTTGACTTCTTAGCATACACGTGTAAAGATAGAGGCTATTTAGCAGTGAGAATGCTGAAATAGTAAGAAGTAAGAATTAATGCCAAGGGAGAGGTGAAAAAGTTATTGACAGAGGCGCAAGCACGGAAAGTGTGATATTCGGGATGCTGTGATCTTGAAGAGTTTGAGGCATCTCAACCAACACAGAAAATGCTCTCTGGCTGACTGGATGCAGGCTTTCTCCAGGACTAAATTAGGACTTAGGGACATTTTACTTCAGTCTCAACCTCAACTCCCATTTCTTTTATGTTTTGCATTTGTTCCTCTCTATGAGATCAGATAAAGGCATAAAAGAAACTAAAATGGAAAAAATAAAAAATAAGAAACTAAAAGGGGATATGCTCAGTGGTTGTTGAGGCTCAGACAGAGGTGTGTAATAAACCACTTGAATGAAATGACAACTTGATTTGTAATATTAACCCTAAGATCTTGATGACTTTGGGGAAGAAGAGACAATGATGTTTGGGCCAGCCAAATAGCTCAGCAGACTAAAGTGCTTGCAAGCAGATGTAGGGGCCAGGGGCTCAATCCCTGGGCATGATGGCACATGCCTGTAATCCCAGCATTTAGGAGGCTGTAAACAGGAGAATCAGTACAAGATCAGTCTAGTAGTGAGACCTTGAATACCCTGTAAACCCTTCTCTAAAATACAGGAAAAAAAAAAAAAAAGAAAATGATTTTCTGAAAATAGAGTGAGTTTTGTTCTATATTTTGGTTACATAAATATATTCACTTTACAAAAACTCATTGAGCCTCGTATGAGTGTTCTGTGTGCACATTTTTGGGTACATGTTATATTTCCAAAAACATCTTAAATATTTAGTAAAAGAGTATTGGCACTGAGATTTCAATCCTAACTTTATTGCCGCAAGCTGCAGTCCTTAAACATCTCTGGACATTGTTCTGCCCCTCCGTTAGTGTGTTGGACCATGTCATCTCTAAGGAAGTTTGGTAGTTTTTATTTGTGACTGCATTTATCATGATGACCTTGTGCATAAGGTTAAACTATGTTCAGCTTAGTTTGTGTAAGGAGAAAAGATGTCATCAATTTGACAAAGGCTCCTTTCCAAAATGAATTGATTAGACATTTGTTAGTGTAACGATGTGGAATAAGGCAGTATAAACTCAACAAATATTTAGTGAGCACTGTGTAAGAGTTTATAGGGCAGGAAGGGTTGGGGAGGGGAGCTAGTAGTTATGACTCAGGGTAGTGCTTTGGTGCTAGTAGGGGAGGAACACAGAAGACAGGCAAGTGACCCAGGCCATGTGAGGTGGAATCCTGAGCATCAAGAAAGGCCTTTCTGGAGAGGTAGCCTCTGTCTTGGTATCTTAAGAAAGGGAAACCAAAGTTGTCCAGGAAAAGGAAAGAATAGGTAGAGACAGAGGCTTGTGAAGGAACAATCTGGTCTGAAGCAAATGATTAGTATGATTCTTGAGAGCCCTTTCCACTATTTTATTCAGTTTAGATCTTGCCTCAAGTGATTCTGAGAAGTAGCAAAATTTTACAGGCTTTAGAAACAAATCTTGATGAGTGCTTCTTACTCTCTGACTGCTCCCTCTGCAGGCCTGCCCACCCCTCACTATCACTTGTATGTCCCAGCTTCTTTCCACTTATTCTCCCTTCTTTCCTCAAAGACCTCCAGAGTGTGAATTGGACCTACTGCACTGTTGTGTTTTTTTTTTCTTTTCTCAGTACTAAGAAGAGAACCTGGGATCTTCACACTGAGCTACATCTCTCACCTGCTGTTATTATTTCTTTGAAGCTCTAAGTCACTAAATTGCACATGCTGGACTTGGACTTTCAACCCTCTTGCCTCAGCCTTCCAGAACTCTGAGATTACAAGCTTGTACCACCACATATGACTCACACAGACTTTTTTCCATAGTTCATTTTATTGAGAAACAAATAGCAATAAGACAGTTTCAAAACTGATTAATAGGACAGTTTCAATAATTAATACATTGTATATTGTTATCTTCTTAGTGGCTAGCCATAGTACAAGAAGCAGACAGAATATCCTGTCCAAACACTATTAGGACAAATCTTTCTTATTGAATTAAGTGAAAGTAGCTGTATATCTAGCCTAACTATTCTGTATATACAAATACAAAATGGTCCTTCCTTTGTATCCCTTTTTTTGTTTAGTCCTGTCAGAGATGGGCATTCCATTGGTATCTAAATACTTTAGGTGTGTGAATTCAGGAAAACAATCCAACACAGTCCAGCAGTAAACAATAGTAGTAGGTTATCCACAGCAGTTGTTGACTGGAGCCTTTCACAGCTCAGCATATTAATATGGCTGTACTTTTTATACCTCCTTTTTATACTTTTCTGCTGGATGGTTAAGACCAAGATAAAGCAAGACCTATATAACCAGAAATGTAGCTCTTGTATCTGATAAGGTCAGTCACATAATCTAAGGATTTATCCTGTAACCCCATACTGCACTTTGTAGATCCTTTATCAGCCATGTGGATGAGACACTGCCATTGCTTGATCAATTTACTCTCTGTGAAAGCCTAAGAGAATGTTTTCTCTTCATGGCACTCTCCTTAGGTACACATTACATCATCAATCACATTGCTCTGTGGCCCCATAAACTCCTTGATAAGAAAATTTGGGCCACAACTGAGTTCCATGATGTTAAAGTGCAGGTTCTCCTATGTCTTGAGTCTTCACTGTCCTTGAAAGGCTAGAGCCAAAATGTTGGCCAACCTTGCAGCCCCTCCATTTCTCTAATTTTTGATCTGAAAACTTAGGTTGTTAACCCTCCAGAACAGAAGCTGATTATTTCCATGCAAAATATGCAGTTCATTTTACCCTATGTCTAAATATCAGACATCTTAGGCATAACATGGAACAGGTATTTTCCATCAAGTATTGATGTATTGAACTTTAAGTCCTCACAGAATATGAAAAAAAAGAAGTGATTTGGAAAAATAGGCACAAACACATATTTTTACACAGAAATTTAGAAATCTAACCATATACAGCCTTGTAGCAGGACAGTCCTGTGACATTTTTTTTCTTGTCACACACACTTTCATAAATGCATTGTTGTATCTTCTCCATTGTTGATATTCTTCAGTGCTCTTAGGATAAATATAAATTCTCTGGCATGCCCTGTATGTTAGCTTTCCATCTCTATAGCAGAATACCCAAGATAAACAACTTAAAAGCAGAGAGATGCATTTAGCCGTATGGTTTCTGAGGATTCATTGCATGGTTGCTTAGCCCAGCAGCTATAGGAAGCAGTTCATCATAAAAGAAGCAGATGGCAGAGCAGAGTCGTTTATCTAATGGTGGCTGGGAGGCCAAGAGCTAAAGATAACACAAAAGGGACCAGAGACAAGATACACCCTTCCAGGGCATGCTTTTCAGTGACTGTTACTTCCAAATAGGTGTTACATCCCACAAGTTCCCTTACTTTCTGATAGTCTATTCAATTATAAACCCATCAGTAGATTAATCCTCTCAGTCACTTCTCCCAAGCCCAACCTCTGAACATGGATACCTTTGGAATGAAGTCATCAACGCATGAGCTGAAGAGCATATTTTATATGTAGCCCTGGATACCAAGGGATCTTGCCCATCTTATAGTATAAACTGCATTTAGTCTCTCTCCAAGGGACCAAACAGTTTCAGCATTGCTTAGTAGTACAAGGCCAAATCTCTTCTGCAACTCAATATAAACTCTTAGCTGTGAGCCCCTTTGGAAAAATTTAATAAGCACATTTCATACTTTTAACATAAAAGAGTGGAATAAGCACAAGGTAAATTGCCTGGGAGCAAATGCACAAGTGTCTGTATTTCCCTAGTCACTGAATAAGCTCGTAGTGACTGTTTCCACTGCAGCCATCGTTGTCTCCTGAGGGTTTCTTCTGGTGAGGAGGAAGGCTGGCTGCAGACAGAGAAACTAAATTGACTGTGAACTTCGACCTAGGGCCCCTCCTCAAAGGCCCTGTCACATTGGCAAGTACTTCCCCTTTCTGGTGTAAGTTTCTCTTCCTGCTCAGTGAATATATTGGATAAAACAATAGCTTTGATTTCTTTGTGCTGATACATTTACTTTGTTTTTGTTTTTGAAAAACATCCCATTGTGTTTCTGCCAGACCCTTCCCTCAGTGATAGTACATTCCCCCCTTGGATAAAATTTAGTCTCCAAGGTTCAGTACAAACTACCACATTTAATGCTCTCATTCATTTAAATTTTTTTTCATTTATTTATTTTTTTGCAGAACCAGGGATTGAACCCAGGCCCTTGTGCTTGCCAGGGAAGCACTTCTTCCAGTGAGCCATCTCCCTGGCCCCAATACCCCAATAGGCTTATTCAGTAACATATGGATGTTCACTCTAAGCCAGAGGACAGAGTTTAACTTTGCAAAACACAAGGCAGCTATTTAAGTCAGATTTTTGCCCTCAGAGATCTTTTTTTTTTAATTTGTATTTTAGGGAAAGGTCTACAGGGTGTTCAGGGTCACCCTACTAGATCGGACTCATAGTGATCCACCTGTTTACATCTCAAGAGCTGGGATTACAGGTGTGCGCCACCATGCCCAGTCCCAGTTGCTTTCTCAGTGCACCCCTGGGGCAGTGCTGGCACAGTAGGTCTGTGGCTAAAACTCTTGGCCCTTGTGCCCGTTGGCAGGTGCTTTAATCCAGTGAGCTATTTGGCCGGCTCTTCTCAAACGTCTTTTCAATTCTCCACAACTACTGCTGCATTCATGTTGACTGCCCATTTTAATATTAGCTGTACTTTGTCCCTGTATCATAGTTATTTATTTACATGGTGTGTTGGTTGTGCAAACATTATACAAATAATGTATTGTCTAAGAAACTATAATATCACAAAGAAATTTTGCTCCAATTCTTTAAAATACTTTTTCCTGTACATTGCTATTTTTGGGTTAGGAAAGAAACATACTGGATAATAGCTTGAAGATCAAAGTCACTTACTTATTTAAGGGTATTCCTTCTCTACTAGATGTCATAGTCTATCAAGCTACAGTCAGTTTGATCTCTGAATGAGTTTACGCTCTTTCTCTCTCTAAATTTCCTCTTTTTCCTTGATGAAGCTTTTTTTTCTTCTTTCTAATGAGCCTTAAGGGTCAGTTAAAGACTTAGAGGCATGCTCAGCCACATCAAAGGAACAGGAACCTGGATATTGAAACAAACATTTAACAAGTTGGGAGACAAAATAAGTGAAACTATGGAGAACAGAACACACCTTCTGAGTAGAACTGCAGTTACATAATAAATGAAACAAAGAATTAATGGGATTGTATCAAATTGAAAAGCTTCTGGAAAACAAAGAAAGCCAGCAACAGAACCAGGAGACAACTGACGGAATGAGGATAACATTTTTCCCAGGTATTCCTTGTCTTGGACAGGGGACTAATATCCAGAATATATAAAGAACTCAAAAAATTAGACTCAGGGAGCCGGGGAGATGGCTGAGTGGAATAAGCACTTCCCTGGTAAGTGCAAGGGTCTGAGTTCAATCCCCGGTTCCACCAAAAAAAGAAAAGAAAAAAAAAAAATTAGACTCACTCCCAAGTAAATAAACCAATCAATGATGGACAATTGAAATAAATAAAAGATCATCTTTTTAAAAAAACAGATAATTGAATTGGAGAGATTTTTTCAGAATTGTTGAAGAAGAATTCAGTGTCACTGGCTAGGAGTGAAATGCAAATTAAAATGATACTGAGATTACTTCTTACTCTATAAAGAACAACTATTGCTAACATGTTAGATAGTAACAAAGGCTGCTGCTAAGATGGCAGGGTAAAAGAAACACTTCTACAGTGCTTGTGGAAATGTAAATTAGTACAACAGAGATTACTATACAGAATTCCAAAATAAATTAAAAAATGAGATATTTCATTCAACTTACTATCCCCCACGTAGGTTTTTTTTTTCCAAAGATTTGAACATTACGTCCTGTTGACACATGTATAGCACCCTAACTGGTAGTAGCTAAATCTGTCAACAGGCCTACATGTTTGCCAACAGACAAACAGATTTAAAAATCATGGTGTACTTATACAAGAGAAATACTACTTAGCCATTACAAGGATAAATTTGATTAACTTGTAGGAGAATGACAATGTCAGAAAATGTTGACTTAAGCCCTTTATCGCTCAGCATATTAATATGGCTTTACTTTTTGACTTCTTATACTAGGGAAGCTATACAATATTTGCACGTGTATGTCTGGTTTATTTCACTTACGAGTATATGTTCAAGTGGCATCCACTTCAATATAAATGCTTCAAGTTTATCATTCTTTATAGCTGAGTAATACTCCATTGTATAGAAATACCACATCTTTTTCAACCATTCCTCATGTGATGGACATCTTGGTTGTTTCCAAGATTTTGCTATCACAAATTGTGCTGCTATAAGCATAGGTACACATATATCACTATCATATAATGTTTTCAGTTCCTCTGGGAAAATTCCCAGTAGGGGGATAGCCAGCTTGAATGGGATTTCCAGTCCTAATCTTTTGAAGATTCTCCACACTGACAGCCACAATGTTGCACCAGTCTACATTCCCACCAGCAGTGGAGAAGTGTTTCCTTTTCCCCACAACCTCTCCAACATTTGTTGTTAGTTGATTTCCTTATGACAGCCATTCTTTCTGGAGTGAGATGGTATCTCAGTGTTGTTTTTATTTGCATTTCATGGATGACTAGCGATGTGGAGCATTTTTTCATATATTTATTCACTTCTTTAATTTTATCCTCTGAGAAGTGTGTATTCATCTCAGATGTCCATTTCTGAACTGGGTCTTTAAATTGGAGGGCCCTATTATATCTTACTTCTTTATATATTCTAGACGGCAGACCTTTGTCTGATTGCTTATTAGTTAGGATTTTTTTCAAAATTTGTGGGTTGTCTTTTCACTTTGTTGACAATTTGTTTTGATGTGCAGAAACTCCTCAAGAAGATTTGATCCCAGTTGTCCATTGTTTCAAGTGTTTCCCGTGCAAATATATGCTTGTTCATGAACTCTTTACATACCCCTATGTGTTCAAGAGTTCCTCCTACCTTCTCTTCCAGGAGATTGAGTGTTTCTGTTTTAATGTTTAGATCTTTAATCCATTTTGACTTTAACTTAGTGCATGGTGATAGAGCTGGGTAAAGTTTTAGTTTTCGACATGCAGAAAGTCAGTTCTTCCAGCACCATTTGTAAAAGAGGCTATCTTTCTTCCAGTGAGTATGTATGGCCCTTTGTCGAAGATCAGATGGCTGAGTATGTTCATAACTGCTTCTGCAACTTCTAATTTATTCTATTGATCCTCAGGTCTATTTCGTTGCCAATGTTGATTTTAATCACAGTGGCTTTGCAGTATAATTTCACATCAGGAATTGTGATGCTTCCTACCTTATCTTTATTGGCCAAGATTGCCTTTGCTATTCTAGGTTGTTTGTGGTTCCAAATAAATTTTAGGAATGATTTCTCTATGTCTGGGAGGTATGTTGGTGGCAGTTTGATAGGGATTGCATTAAATCTGTACAGCAATTTTGGAGTATGGCCATCTTCACGATGTTGGTTCTTCATATCCAGGAGCATGGAATATCTTTCCATTTTCTGAAATCCTCTATAAGCTCTTTCCTTAGGGTGTTGTAATTTTCCATGAAAAGATCTTTGACTTCCTTGGTTAAGTGAATTCCAAGGTATTTCATTTTCCGCAGTGCTATTGTCAAAGGTATTGTTTCTATTGTTTCCCTTTCAGTGTGCTTGTCATCTGGTTAGAGGAATGCTATTGACTTTTGAGTATTGATTTTGTATTCTGCTATGCTACTGAATTTCCCTATCAGTTCTAGTAGTTTCTTGGTGGAATTTTTGGGGTCTTCCAAGTAAAGTATCATGTCATCTGCAAATAGTGATAATTTAACTTCTTCTTTACCTATTCACGTTCCTTTTATTTCTCCCTCTTTTCTAATGGCTTTTGCTAATGATTCTAAAACTATATTGAATAGGAGGGGTGATAGAGGACGTCCTTATTTTGTACCTGATTTAAGAGTAAAAGATTTTAGTTTTTCCCCATTTAAGATTATATTAGCTTTTGGGTTGTCATAGATGGCTTTTATCAAGTTAAGGTAGAGTCCGTGTATTCCAATTTTCTGCAGAACTTTGAACATGAATGAGTGTTGGGCTTTGTCAAAAGCTTTTTCTGAATCAATTGAGATCATGTGGGTTTTAGATTTCAGTCTATTAATATCCTGTATCACATTTATAGATTTTCGAATATTGAACCATTCTTGCATTCTTGGGATGAATCCTGGTCAGGGTGTATGATCTTCTTGATGTTTTGCTGTATTGTATTTGCTAGGATTTTATTGAGGATTTTTGTGTCTATGTTCATGAGGGAGACTGGCCTATAGTTCTCATTTTTAGTTGTGTCTTTCCCTGGTGTTGGAATCAGTATAATACTTGCCTCAGAAATGATTTTGGGAGGACTGCTTAATTTTCAATTTCATTGAAGAGTTTAGGGAGTGTAGGGATTATATCTTCTATAAATTTCTTGTAGAATTCAGCTGTGAATCCATCAGGACCTGGACTTTTCTTTGTCTGTAGCCTTCTTATTATGTTTCATATTTTGTTGGCTGTTATTGGCTTACTGAGAGTTGTTCTATCTTCTTGGTTCAGTTTTGGTAATTTGTGCCTTTGACGAATCTATTTCTTCTGTGCCTTCTATTCTATGAGCATAAAGATTCTCAAAGTAACTATTAATATTCTTCTGAATTTCCACTAGGTCTGTGGTGATTTCATCCTTTATATTCCATATTTCATGTACTTGAATTTTTTCTTTCCTCTTTTTGATGAGTTTGGCTAGAGGCTTATCAACTTTACCTAGTTTTTCAAAGAAACAACTTTTTGATTTGTAGATTCTTTGAACTGTTTTCTTTATCTCAATTGAATTAATTTCTGCTCTAATCTTCATGATTCCTTCCTGTCTTTGTGCTCTGGGTTTCATTTACTCTTCTTTTCTTAGATGTTGCAGGTGCAACATTAGGGTGTTTATTTGTTCCCTTTCTGTTTTCCTAATGTGTGAGTTCAGACCTATGATTTTCTGTCTAAGAACTGCTTTCATTGCATCCCATAAATTCTGGTAAGTTGTGCTAGAATTTTCATTTAATTGTGGATATTGTTGAATTTCTTGTTTAATTTCTTCTGTGACCCATTGATTGCTGAGTAGGGTGTTCTTTAGTTTCCATGAATTTAGCTGGATTTTTTGGTTTCTTTTGTCATTTAGTTCCAGTTTCCTTGCACTGTGGTGAGGTAATATGCATGGGATAATTTCTTTTTTCTTCCGCATATTGACCTCTGGACTAGTATGTGGTCTATTTTGGAAAATGACCAGTGTACAGCGGAAAAAAATGTGTATTCAGCTGTGGTTGGGTGGAACACTCTGTATATGTCCACCGGGCCCATTTGTTCCAAGCTGTGGTTCAGTTCTGCTACTTCCTTGCTATTTTTTTGCCTGGTTGATCCACCTTTTTGAGATAAGGGAGTGTTGAGGTCTCCTGTTAAGATTGTGGTCTTGGACATTAGGTTTTTCATGTCCATTAAGATTTGTCTTACATAGTTGGGTGCTCCTGTGTTTGTATAGATATTTATGAGTGTTACCTCTTGCTCTAGAATTTTTTCCCTGACCAATATATAGTGGCCTTCTTTGTGTTGTTTCATCCTTCTTGGTTTGAAGTTGAGATTGTGTGAGAACAGAATTGCTACTCTTGCTTTTCTCTGATGTGCTGGGGTATGTAGTGTTCCTTTCCATCCTTTGATTTTGAGCCTATGAATGTCCTTTTCAGTTAAGTGTGTTTCTGTATACAGCATATTGTTGGATTTTGTTTCCTAATCCACTGTGCCAGTCTATTTCTCTTCATTGGTGAATTGAGTCCATTTACATTGACAGTTATAATTGAAATGTGTTACCTTATGTTTGTCATGATATTTACCTGCTGTTTACTCCTTTGCATCCTGTGTTTTTCTGTCCTGTTTATTGGTTTCCTTCCATTCTCATTCGTGGAGTTCTGGTCATTATGGTTTCTCTCCAGAACATCTTTCAGCAGTGTGTGTAGTGATGGCTTTGTCATCATGAAATTCTTCAGTTGTTCTTTGTCATGGAAATATTTCAGTTCTCCATCAAACTTGAAAGAGAGTTTTGCAGGGTATAATAGTCTGGGCTGGAATTTTTTTCATACAGGACTTGAAGAACTCTGCTGCATGCTTTCCTTATCTTCATGGTTTTTCTAGAGAGGTCAGCTGTAATTCTGATGGGTTTTCCTTTGAATGTGATCTGCTTCTTCTCTCTAGCAGCTTGCAGTATATTAATTTTGTGTTATATTTCTGGGATCTTGACTATTATATTTCTTGGCGTGTTTTACTTGGGTTGAAGTAATTTAGTGTTCTGTTTACTTAGGTTACCTGAATGTTTGACCGTTTCTTCATATTTTGGTAGTTTTCTGTGATTACTACTCCCCAAATTCTTTTTATGTGTCTTTGTCATTTTTGTATAGCACTGACCTCTGAGCTGTGGTATAGAGCTTTGGTGCAGCTATAACCTTAGTGTGTAATGAGATTTGGGTGCCAGTCTATTAAGTTTGAGATCATCCAGTTATGCCTGGCCTGGATCTAGCTCTTGCATTCAGTTCCTTTTTGCTGCAGCTTCTGTGGTTCCCCTGTGTTGGTTCCCTGGTCAGGCGAGCATGAACCGAACTGGGATGCAGAGTGAGTAATGAAAATTCCCACTATCTTGGCTGGCTTTGGGGCAAGGATCTGGAAAGTTGCCAGAGTCAGCCCTAATGTCTCAGGCAGATTGCTCTCTAGGTGGGCGGGCCTGTAGTTTGGTGGGTCCTCTGGGCTCCCAAAAGGATAGTGGATGTTGTTATTCACAGGGTAGGCTGTGTGCTGGGTCAGCGAAGCTGTGCTGGGTTCAGGGCTGTGGGCCAGAACCGGAGAAGGCTGGGAAAACTCCCTCCAGTGCGGTGTGCCTGGTGCCCTCAATCACAGGCCGAGCTGCACTGGGTCTGGGGCCTTGGGCTGGGACCTTGGATCACTGGGACATGACTCTACTTTTCATATCTCATTATTATACTTTTATGTTTGATGGCTAAGACCAAGATAAATGGATAACCCACTACAATTATGGTCTA
>PVKA01036661.1:0-21611 GCA_004027165.1 Ctenomys sociabilis
ATGACAGAAGAAACCAGAAAAACCCGCTGAATTCATGGAAATTAAACAACACCCTACTCAGCAATCAATGGGTCACAGAAGAAATTAAACAAGAAATTCAACAATTTCTTTTTTTTTTTTTTTTTGTCTTTTTGAGACAGAGTCTCACTGTGCAGTTCAGCCTGGCCTTAAGCTCACTTTGTAGCTCAGGCTGGTCTCGAACTCACAGCAATCCTCCTGCCTCAGCCTCCCGCATGTTAGGATTACAGGCATGCACCACCACGCCCGGCTCAACAATTTCTTTGAACTGAATATCTACAATTCAATGAAAATTCAAGTACAACTTACCAGAATTTATGGGATGCGATGAAAGCAGTTCTTAGAGGGAAAATCATAGCTATGAAGTCACACATTAGGAAAACAGAACGGGAACAAATAAACACCCTAATATTGTACCTCTGACATCTAGAAAAAGAAGAGCAAACCAAACCCAGAGCACAAAGATGGTAAGAAATCATAAAGATTAGAGCAGAAATTAATTCAATTGAGATGAAGAAAACAGTTCAAAGAATGCACAAATCAAAAAGCTGGTTCTCTGAAAGACTAAATAAAGTTGATAATCCCCTAGCCAACCTCATCAAAAAGAGGAAAGAAAAAATTCAAATACGAGCAATAAGGAATGAAAAGGGTGAAATCACCACAGACCCAGTGGAAATTCAGAAGATTATCAATAGCTACTTCAAGAATCTTTACTCTCACAAAATAGAAGACACAAAAGAAATGGTCAGATTCCTTGAAAGGTATGAATTACCAAAATTGAATCAAGAAGATATAACAACTCTCAATAGAGGTCCTGATGGATTCACAGATGAATTCTACAAGAAATTTATAGAAAATATAGTCCCTACACTCCTTAAACTCTTCAATGAAATTGAAAAGGAACCAGTCTTCCCAAAATCATTTTTAGAGGCAAGCGTTGTACTGGTTCCCAAACCAGGGAAAGACACAACCAAAAAAGAGAACTACAGGCCAATGTCTCTCATGAACATAGATGCAAAAATCCTCAATAAAATCCTAGCAACAGAATACAGCAAATCATGTAGAAGATCATACACCATGACCAGATATGATTCATCCAAGGGATGCAAGGATGGTTCAATATTCAAAAATCTCTACATGTAATACAATACATTAATAAACTGAAATCTAAAAAAAGATCATCTCAATTGATGCAGAAAAGCTTTTGACAAAGTCCAACACTCGTTCACGTTCAAAACCCTACATAAAATTGGAATATATGGCCTCTACCTCAATTTGATAAAATCCATCTACGACAACACAATGGGTAATATAATTCTAAATGGGGAAAAACTGAAAGCTTTTATTCTTAGATCAGGTACAAGACAAGGATGTCCTCTATCACCCCTCCTATTGAATATACTTTTGGAATCATTAGCAACAGCCATTAGAAAAGAGGGAGAAATAAAAGGAATAAGAATAGATAAAGAAGAAATTAAATTATCACTATTTGCAGATGACATGATACTTTACTTGGAAGACCCAAGTCAATACTCAAAAGTCAAAAGCATTCCTCTACACAGAAAACAAACACACTGAGAGGGAAACTATAGAAACAAGACTTTTTACAATAGCACCGAGGAAAATGAAATACCATGGAATTCACTTAACCAAGGAAGTCAAAGATCTTTTCATGGAAAATTACAACACCCTAAGAAAGAGACCATAGAGGATTTCAGAAAATGGAAAGATATTTCATGTTCCTGGTTAGGAAGAACCAACATCGTGAAGATGGCCATACTCCCAAAATTGTACAAATTTAATGAACTTCCTATCAAACTGCCACCAACATACCTCACAGACCTAGAGAAAGTGTTCCCAAAATTTAGTTGGAACCACAAAAGACCTAGAATAGCAAAGGCAATTCTGGACAACAAAGACAAGGCAGGAGGCATCACAATTCCTGACTTGAAGTTATACTACAAAGCCACTGTGATAAAAATCAACATGATATTGGCAATGAAATAGACCAGAGGATTAATGGAATAGATTAGAAGACAGAGAGGCCTCTATGAACACACTCAGCCACATGATCTTCGACAAAGGGGCCAAACATGCTAACAGTAAGAAGGATGGCCTCTTTAACAAATGGTGCTGGAAAAACTGGCTTTCTACATGCCAAAAACTAAAACTTGACCCAGGTCTATCACCATGCACTAAGCTAAAGTCAAAATGGATTAAAGTTCTAAACATTAAAACAGAAACAGTCAATCTCCTGGAAGAGAAAGTAGGAGGAACTCTTGAAGACATTGGAGTAGGCAAAGAGTTCATGAACAAACATGTATTCACATGGGAAACACTTGAAAGAATTAACAACTGGAATCAACTCTTCTTAAGGAGTTTCTGCACGTCAAAAGAAATTGTCAACACAGTGAAAAGACAACCCATAAATTTTGAAAAAATCCTAACTAATAAGCACTCAGACTTAACGTCTGCTTTCTAGAATATATAGAGCTAAGATATATTAGGGCGCTCAAGTTTAAAGACCCAATACAGAAATGGGCATCTGAGATGGATACACACTTCTTAGAGGACGAAATTAAAGCAGCAAATAAATATATGAAAAAATGCTCCACATTGCTAGCCATCTGTGAAATGTGAGTTAAAACAACACTGAGATATCATCTCACTCCAGAAAGAATGGCTATCATAACGAAATCAACCAACAACAAATGAAGAGGATGTGGGGAAAAGGGAACACTTCTCCACTGCTGGTGGAAATGTAGACTGGTGCAACCATTATGGAAATCAGTGTGGAGACTCCTTAAAAAGCTAGGACTGGAAATCCAATTCAACCCAGCTATCATCCTACTGGGAACTTTCCCTGAGAAACTGAAAACATCATATCATAGTGATATATGTGTACCTATGTTTATAGCACACAATTTGTGACAGCAAAATCTTGGAAACAACCAAGATGTCCATTACATGAGGAATGGTTGAAAAAGATGTGGTATTTCTATATAATGGAGTATTACTCAGCTATAAAGAATGATAAACTTGAAGCATTTATATTAAAGTGGATGCCACTTGAACATATACTCGTAAATGAAATAAACCAGACACACATGTGTAGATATCACATACTCTCCCTAGTATAAGAAGTGAAAAGAAGAAATACAGACAGAAATGTATAGCAACATGTAAAATGAATTTAAACAGATAGGATAAACTGAACTGCATATGTTGCAGGGTACTAAGCAGCTTCTCTTCTGGATTGTTAACCTAAGTTCAAAGATCAAAAATTGGAGAAATGGAAGGGCTTCAAGGTCAGCCAACATTTTAGCCCTAGCCTTTTAAGGTCAGTGAAGACTCAGGACATAGGAGAACCTGTACTGTAACAGCATGGAACTCAGTTGTGCACCAAATTTTCAGATCAAGCAGATTATGGAGCCATGGAGGAAAGTGATTAGTGATCTATAGTGTTTCTAAGGAGAGTCACATGGAGAGAAAACTTTTTCTCAGGCTCTCAGAGAGCAAACTGGTGAAGCAATGGCCGTGACTCATCCACATGGCTGACATCAACAAAGGATCTACAGAATGAGGTATGGAGTTACAAGATAAACACTGAGGGGCCTTGAGTGACTTTATCAGATACAAAAGCTACATTTTTTTTTTGTATAGATATTTCTTTATCTGGGTCTTAACAATCCAGCAGAAAAGTATAAAAATGAGGTATATAAAATAAGGCCATAAGCTAAGTTGTAAATGTCTCTATAGTCAACAACTATTCAGATAACCCACTATTATTGTGGACTGCTGGACTGTGTTTGTTTCACTGAGTTCAGGCACCTATAATAATTGAATGACAATGGAATGCCCATCTTTGACAGGACTAAACAAAAAAAGGGGATACTAAGGAACAACCATTCTGTGTTTGTATAAACAGTACAGTTAGGATAAACATGTAGTACTTCTGCATAATTCTATGAGAAGCAAGATTTGCACTAATAGTGTTTGGACAGGATATTCTGTTGGCTTCTTGTACTATGGACAACCACTAGGAAGATAAGGTAGAAAATATTAATTATTGAAACTGTAGTATAATTCAGCTTAAAAAATAAGTATACATCTACATTCTCTTAATTTATTAGAGAAATCTACTCTAATAGTATTTGTAAATAGAATATTATGTCTACACCTTGTACGACAAAAAACCACTATGAAAATAATATGCAATGTATTATTGAATTTGTCTTGCTAATTTGATTTGAAACTCTCATTGCTATTTGTTCTTTAATAAAATAAAATTAAAATAAGTGTATCTTCTTATAACTAAATTTATAGCAATAGATGTAGCCGGATTTTTTTTTTTTTTTTTTTTAATGAATTTAGGACAGAGTTAGGGCCAGGGGATGGCGCAGTAGACTAAGCACCTGCCTGGCAAGTAAGGCCTGAGTTTAACCCCCGATTCCAAGGGGGAAAAAAAAAGAAAAAACAGGGTCTACAGATTCTAAGTACATCAGATTCATAGTGATTCTCCTGTTTTTAGCCTCCCAAACGCTGGGATTACAGGTGGGTACCACCACGCCCAGTCGCAATTACCATCTCAGCGCCTCCCCCAGGGGGAGCGGGGCTGGCCTGGCACACTAGGGATCAAACCCCAGCTATCTGGCTGGCTCAAAGCTGGAATTTTGTAGTTAATGCAAATCTAGCTTACTAATGTTGTAGTAAAATACCTCATTATATAAGGCTTTATCTTCCAGTGCATTTTAGCCTCCATTACTTTCTTTATACAGGTATTCTAAGATTTCTAGTGTTAGCCTAATGCAAGACAAGCAGGTGGGTTGGTGGAAGGAGGTGAGTCAGGCCAGTTGGTCAAATTCTATCTAAGCTTCCTTATTTTGAAGAGCATAAAGTTCTATTGCAAACTTCATGTAAAACGAAAATTTAGTTTTTAAATTGGCATTGTGCTTGCAAAGGCGAACTGCTAACATTTAATTTTGGAAAACATGCTGACTGCACACAAAATGTACAAGGACACAGTAAACAATGGAAACTTATTTGCCACGCAGTGAAAAATGTTTGAAGTTTCTTCTATATCCAAAGTCCCTAAAATGAGTAATTAAAATTCTCTGGCTCTCACGTCTACTTGTCTCTGTGACCTCAGACTTGTGGAACTTTTTTACATAAGCCCATCAAATAGGGGATGATAAATTTCTTAATTTTTATTTATTTTAGGTCAGGTGTGAGGGTCCAGGACTCGCAGCATTCCTAGGGGAGGTTACCCACAGCAGTTTCCGGACTGGCTCTCTGCCACAAAACGTGCCTCTCTACTTGGAATAAAAGGGGCTCCTCATAAATGACTCGACCGAAAATGCAGTAGCAAGGAAACGGCAGGGAATTCTAATCGACTCGAGCTGACTCGATTACTACATTCGCCGGATCTCCAGCCGGATGCTAAGGTAGGTAAGTCTCAGAGTGCGGGCACCAGGCAGCTGGCCCCTCTCCTTAAGGGAATCGAGGCGGAGATGCTCCCTCGAAAAGGAGGTTGGAGTCTGCCCCCGCCGGACTTAGGGCAGGCCCTCCAGCTCAAGTGGCGCCGACACCCGTCTCCTCCTCGGGGGTGGAGCCGTTAGCACCCGCGCCGGACTGCGCACACAGTTAGTTGAAATTCCGGTCTGCAGGTGAAGGCGAGGTCCGGTAAATCCTTGCACCTCCGGATCTAGATTCCGCTGCTAGGCGACGGAGGAAGAGGGGCCGATTGGAGAGGCGCAGGGCTGTGCCCAAAGCAGAGCGCGACGACGTGAGTCCGCGCAGCCGCGCTCCTGCGCTTTCAGGGCGGAGCGCCCGCCCCGCTCCGCCCCTCCCCGCCCCGCCCTCTCCGCTGGCCGACCTGCGCACGCGTGCGGCTGGAGCGGCTTTCTCCGCCCTAGCTGGGCTGGCCCTGGGGCTGCGCGTGGATCCGGTGGTAGCGCCACAGCGGAGCCGCTCCGGAGCAGGGGAAGGCAGCGGCGCCTCGAGCAGGCTCCGCCACCGCTGGGTAAAATGGTGTTCGAGTCGCTGGTCGTGGACGTGTTGAACCGCTTCTTGGGGGACTATGTAGTGAACCTGGACACGTCCCAGCTGTCACTGGGCATCTGGTCAGGTAATGAGGCCGCCACCGTCCCTAGTGCTCACCGCCTCCGGGGTGCTGCCCCTGCCTCCGCCACAAGTTACGGCGGCGGCTCCGAGGCGAGTCCGTCTGAGGACGTGAGTGCGGCTGCCAGGGTGCCCTCCTCGAAGTGGACCGCCCCGGCTTCGGGTGCCCGGTGCTCGGCGCCTGGGTCTGGAGTTCCAGTTCGGGTGCGGCGCCCGTTTCCTCCTTGCCCGGAGCGGTGGCTGCGGCGTCGCTGGTGCGGGGCCTCGAGGAGCTGCGGTACACTGCTGGGCTGGGGCTGGCCCTGTCGTTTTTACCATGGTTTGTGACGAAGGCGCAAGAGAGCCACGGAGTGTCGCCCGCCGCCGCAACCGGGAGGCGAGGCGCGGTGACTCCGCGCCCGACCGCCTGACTCGGGCGCCCGGCTCCGCCTTCCGGCCTCAGCCCGGACGCGGTGTTGAGCGCCTGGGTTCGGCTGATATAAAACCCGAAACTCCGTGTATAGGAATTGCTTGTGGGTTTGAGCCCACAATGTGACCCAAGAGGAATGTGGGCTGTATGCAAGGCTGTGGGGTTTTGTAAGCCTCGGTAAATTGATTAAAAAATAAGAAGGAAATGAGCTGTGCAGCATTTCAGACCTGCCAATGACAAGGACGGACACGCACCCGTGTTAGTTAGTGATAAAGGACTGCAGCTTCGCTTTCTCATTACAGCATGCAGCTTCGCTTTCTCATTACAGCTCTACTTTATTTAGAGCTTTATTTTTAGTACTTCCGTCTGTTTTGTGTTTCACATTTATTTTAAGCATCTATTTAAAATTAGGTTTTTTTTTTTTTTTTTTTTTTTGTATTTTAGGGAAGGGTCTACAGGGTGCTCAGGGTCTCGCTACTAGATTGGGACTCGTAGTGATCGGCTCGTGCACAGCCTCCAAGAGGTGGGATTATAGGCGCGAGCCACCACGCCCAGTTGCTGTCTTCTCAGTTGCTGTCTCTGCGTGCCCCGGGGGCGGGGCCGGCACCTGACGGACCCCAGGTCCCTGCGCCTGCGCTTTAATCTGCTGAGCTATTTGGCTGGCCCAGTGCTCAGTCTCCTTTTGAAATGGATGTCCCAGGGCAACGTTAAGTTTCTTTTTTTGTGAGAATACGTTGATCTTTAAAAGTACTTTATTCTAGGATATGGACACACTTGCAAGCCTCCTTCTAGAATACTTGTTCAGTGTGAGTCTTCTTGTCTGTGAAATAATACAAACAAGTTTGATTCTAAAAGAAAAAATCATTTGTAATCAGGTATCATGATAGATGTGGACTACAAACTTAGGAACATAAGTACTAAATAACTTTCAGATTGTTTAATTTATTCTGTTTCTCAGTTGTACAGTGAAAATAAAACTTCTGCATAGTGTCTGAGAAATTTTGAAAACTCGAGTCACATTTTGTTCTGTACTGAAATGATGCTTCTATATTCAGGGTAGGGTTTGTGTAGAGTGTGATTTCTCAGCAACTTTAAATTTTATAAATTAAACTTTTTATGTGCAGTTCTGTATGTCTTGATAATTACCAAGGTAAATAGCCAGTATTGCAATATGATGTGATACCTTAGTATTACCTTAAATTTTGTAAGGCCCCGAAAATTTCCTCTCCTGTTCTGCTATAGTGTACTCCACCTCCTGACAGCCTTTTCTCTATTTACATTTCTGTCATTTTGTCTTTGCCACTGTCATATAAATAAGTGGTTTGTAGCGTTTGAGTCTGGCTTTTTTTTTTTTAACAAAACATTGTTTTGTTAACAATGCATGTGTTTCATAACTCATTATTTCGTTCCTGTGTAAATAGTGTTAAGTACCATGGATATACTGTAAATGTTTATCCATTTGGCAGTGGAGAGACTTCATTTTTTGGAAAATTTGAATAAGAGCTCTGTAGCACTAATGCGCAGGTTTGTGTGTGAACATATTCGATCAGGATTTATGCTACCTTCACTGAGCAATTGCTGTTGTCATTTAAAAAATCCATTTTAGTCATTTTGCTAGGTATGTAGTGGTAAAACTTTGTAGCTTTCATTTATATTTCTGTTATTAATGATGTTGGATATAGTTTCTATTTTTGCTGTTTGTATATTTCTGTCGGTGAAATGTTCAAATCTTTTGCTTTAATTTTTTAAAATTATTTATTTGGTACAGAGTCTCACAGAGAGCTCAAACTCATAGTGATCCTCCTGCCTCAGTCTCCCCAGCACCTGGATACAGGTGTGTGCCATCACATCCAGTTTGGGTGGCTGGCTTGCTGTGGGGCTGGCAGGGCATGCAGTAGTGGGGATCAAATCTGGGTTCTGTGCTTGCCTCGCAGGCCCTTAGACTGCTGCGTTATCTCCCTGGCCCCTTTGCTTACTTTCAATTGTATTCTTTTTCTATTGAGGTTTAATTCACATGTCATAAAATTCTCCCATTTATTATTTTAGCCTTGAAAAAACCAGGGGCACTGTACTATTGCCTACATCCCAATCCCCACTGTTTTTGTTGGGGAACCTTCTTGCAGATAGGTTCCCATTAAATTGTCCAGGCTGGTTTCAAACTAGTAATCTTCCTACCTCAATTTACCACATAGCTGTGATTACAAGTGAGTGCCACCAGGCCTAGCAAAATTTTCCATTTAAAAATGTGCAATTTAGTGTTTTTTAAATATAATAATGTAATAAAATTTTGCACCTATTGCTACTATAGCAACTTTTAGACACTCCCAGTAGTGGACATCTTGTCCTGTTGATTTTAGAGGGAAAGCTTTTAGTTTTTCCCCATGTCATCTGATGTTGCAGTAGGTTTGTCATAGATACTTTTTATGTGATCGACATAAAGTACTTCTGTACCTAGTCATTGTGTTTATCATGGATATTGGATTTCGTCAAGGTTTTTCTATGTTGAGATGTTCATGTAATTTTTGCCCTTGCTTCTGTTAATGTAATACATTGATTGGCGTGTATTGAGTCAGTAGTATATCCCTAGGCAGATGCCTGCTTGCTTGATCGTTTTGATGCTTTGTTCATTTTATCATCTGCCGGTATCTTGTCTGTCTCTTTTTTTCACCAAGGATCAAACTCAGGACCTTGTGCTTGCCAGGTGAGCACTTATGCCACTGAGATAGTCCTCTGGCTCCTGATGGTACCTTTTTGTGTCTATATTTATTAAAGAGATTAGCCAGTATCTTGCTGAGAATTTTTCCCAGTATCTTTTGAGAATTTTTCTATATACATCAAATAGATTGGCCAGTAGTTCCCTTTTTTAGTTGGGTGTTTGTCTGGTTTTGGAATCAGAGTAATGCTTGTTTCCAGGAATTACTTTGGGAGTACTAGTTCTTTTTCACCTTCATTAAAGAGCTTAAAATGTTCTGGTGTTCAATCTTCCCTAAAGATTGTGTGGAATTCAGCTGTGATTCCATTTGTACCTGGGCTTTTCTTAGTTGTTAGGTGTAGTACTGTTTCAACTTCATTGCCTGTTACTGGATTATTCAGGATCTTTTTATCTTCTTGGTTCAGTTTTGGTAATGTGTATTTAGGAGTCTGTTTCTTCTGAATTCTCCAATTTATGGTAGTATAGGTTAGCAAAATAGTTCTTCATAATCTCTGGTTTTCTACAGTGTCCATTGTGATTTCACCTTATTTCAAGTGTTATTGATTTGGCTAGTTTTTGCCTTTATAAAAGAAGATTGGTTAAGAGTTTTTCTGTTTTGCTTATTCTTTGGCAGGACCAGTTGTCACTAATATATAATACATATATTTGGCCTTAGTTTCGTTGGTTTTTCTTTTGGTCTTTATTATTTCTTACTGTACTAGCTTTGAGTGTGAATTGTTCTTGTCTGGGACCTTGAGGTGCATCATTAGGTTATTTAGGCTCACTGTATCTAATGCAGACATTCATAGCTATAAATGTTTTTCATTGTCTCATAGATTCATCTATGTTGTACATACATTAATTCTAAGAGCTAAGTTTTTCCTTTATGATCTATTAATTTTTCAAGAGTGTATTGTTTAATTTGCATCATTTCTATCATGTCTATGATTTCTTTTGTCATTAATTTCTAGTTTCATTGTACTATGATCTGATGATATGGCTAATATAATTTTGATTCTTTTGCATTTATTTAAGCTGCTAGTATGTGCCTATTTTGGAGAAACTCCCATATACTGCTGAAAAAAATGTGTATTCTGTTGTTGGATGGAACCCTGTAGATATTTATTATATCCATTTTCTGAAGGTTTTTCAGTTCTGTTGATAGTATTTTCTCTAGTTGATCTATTTGTGAAAATGGAATGTTGAGTTCCCATGCTATAATTACTTTTACGATCTTTTATATCCAGTAGTACTTGTTTATGAATCTGAGCATGCCATTGTGGCATATACACACTGCAGGAAGAGAAAACCTGTATGATGGTTTTTCAACAGATAGTGTTACTGTCCTATACAGGACCCTAGAGAAGGTCATGTATTCCAGAAAACCTTTTACATTACTGTCCCTTAGAGAAGAAATTGAAAATGAATATGCAGCAATCTCAATGACCAAAGTGAGCTAAGAAGCAGTTCCCAGTCATAATAAATGTCAGGAAGCTAATGGCCACCACTTTGAACACCTCTTGTAATTGTAGGGCCAAAGGTAACTTGCACTAATCTCATGATATTTCAACAAATTTAATATTAAAATGTTTTACAAATTTTTCTGAAGTGTGCATACTTTTTTGGTGGACTCTTGTGTTAATAATTGTCATCTCTTCCTGTTGAATAGTTCTCTTAACCAATATGGAGTGATCTGCTTTAGATTTTCTGATCAGTTTTGGCTAGAAGTTTTCTTTGTCTTGAAGTAGGATAGCTTTACTTGCTGTTTTGGGGTTTCTGTTGCATGGAACAATATTTTCCATCTTTTGAATTTTAGTTCACAAATTTCTTTTTGGGTTAAATGTGTTTCTTGTGCACAGTGTACTACACACACACACACACACACACACACACACACACACACACACACACATGCACCCATTCTGCCATTGCATTATTTTCCTCTTGCTGATCACCTTTCTTTTCCTTTTGCTTAACTGCTTACCTTCTATGGTATGTTTACCTTATAGGCCTCAGAAAAATAGCTGTGTGGTGAAATTATCATTTGCAACACAGAAAAACCTATAATTTGAAGTCCTGATTTATTTCTTGTTGCTTTCTTCAAAATTATATCAAATGATTCCCGGTCCCTATGTTGTGCCCGCCCCACCCCCAGGGTGCACTGAGTCAGTGTGCGGTGGCACACATCTATAATCCCAGTGCTGGGGAGGCTGAAAACAGGAGGATCACTATGAGTCTGAGCTGTGTTGTGAGACCCTATACCAGATACATAAAATGAAAAAAGAACTATGTCATTTAGAAAATTTTAGCTTTTTTGTTATGACATCTTTGTATAGCATTACAGTTCTTGTTTAATGTGTTCTGATTTTGAACTACTGATCTTCCAGTTTGTTTTTTTTCAATAAAGATTTGTGTTTTGTGGCTACTTACTATAAACCCTCATTGTATGAGAGGCTCTACAGGAAGATGAAAATTCAGTCAGGACAGTTCCTGATTTTAAGGAGTCATTCTTTTGTGAAAGAAATGGAGAACTCAACAATTTTTTTTTTTTTTTTTTGGTGGAAGCAGGGATTGAACTCAAACCCTTGCGCTTGCCAGGGAAGCACTTACTCTACTGAGCCATCTACCCAGACGCTTTTTTTTTCCAACAAATTTTTCTTACACTCTTGAGCTAATAAAATTCAAACTCCTTAACTATTATTATTACACCCACGTTCTAATATGCACTCAGAACTTTTCAGGTAATGAAGCTTTTTATTGTGAAAACTATTAAAATGTACATCAAGTTTTTGTAGTTCACTGCCATATGCCTATTATCTCAGTTGTACTATAAACAGCTTTATTTATTGAAGTGTAATTGTTATTATAAAATACATAGTATTTAGTTTCTCATTTAAGGTTTATAATTTCATATGTTTTGGCATGTGCACATACCACCAAACTTTCATGACCAAATTAACAAAATTTTAAAATTATAATTGCATTCATTGTGACGTTTCCTTACAGCCATGTATTGTGTTTTGATCATGCCTGCCTTCCCATCTGCCCTCACATATGTTCCTCTTTCTCTCCTCTCCTTTTATTCCCTTTCTGCTTGAGATTATTTTATTTCCAAAGTTTTTGCTATGTCTGTTTCATTTAACATGAAGTTCTCCAGTTCCATCCATTTTCTTGCAAATGACATGATTTTATTCTTTATAGCTGAATAATACTCCATCGTGCATATTTTCTTTATTTCTGTTTTGAGGGCACTTGGCTGATTCATTTCTTGGCTATTGAAAAATAGTGCTGCAGTAAACATGATTGTGCAGGTATTTCTTTTGCATGCTGGCTTAATTTCCTTTGGCTACCATTCAGGTGTGGCATAGGTGGGTCATGTTGATGTCAGAGAAATCTGATTCCTGAACTGTTAAATGCCAGATGTGCTGAGTTTGTGGTCCCGTTAGTGGGGAATGAAGTCTTGAACTAAAGAAATTGGGGATGTTTCATTGGAAATAAGGGAAAGAATAATAGCTCCTGGGTTTTTAGGAGGAATCTTGAATGAGCTGATCATGAAGGCCTTTTGTTAAAATTAATTTATACAGCAAAGGAACAGTGAAGGTACAGTGTGGATCAAACTATGGTCACCCTGTAGTATAGGATGAAAAGTATAGTGTTTTTTCTTTTTAATAATACTGATTCAATAGGGAAACAAATCACATAGCAAAAGTATATTGAAAGAAAAAATGCATTTTTGAGAAAGGATGGGTTGAGATGCTCTGGTCACTCACCTGGACATCTGTGACCCAGTTGGATTACTGGCCAAGTGGTGCTAATTACAGTATAATCTCAAGTTGCTGTTTACCTTTTAGGGAGGCCCGTAAGCCTGGTCATCAAGAAGTGGCCTCCTTCTTACCCCTCCAGCCACTACTTTGATGTCTATTTTGTGCTGACTTTTTGAGAGTCCAATCTTGATCTGTGTATTAACGTCTGTCTAACTTAGCTGCCTGTAATAATATGTTCTGTTTTCTGTTTTTGAGGACCCACCATACTACTGTTCTCAGTGGGGGTTGTGTTAATTTACATTCCTACCAACACTATATAACGTGTTCTTCCTCTCAAAATCTTCAGTAACATTTGTGTTCTATTTTGTTTTTGATAATGAACACTGAAGTGAGAAATTTCAGTGTAGCTTTTTTTTGCATTTCTCTGGTGGATAAAGTATCGAACATTTTTTTCCCATATATTTAGTGATATTTGTACTTTTTTTTGAGAAGTGCCTGTTCTGTTCATTTGCAAATGTTTAAATTGAAAAGTACTGCTATGAAGCTTTTTGAGGTTTTACATATTTTGAATATTAATCCTCTATCAGATAAATCACTAGCAAAGATTTTATTCTTTTTTATTAGTTGTCTTTTCACTCAGTTGTTTCATTTGCTGTATAGTTTTTAAATTTGATGTGACCCATTTGTTGTTGCACAGTTTTTCTGCTTTTTTTTTTTGTATTTTAGAGAAGGGTCTACAGGGGTGTTCAAGGGTCTCACTACTAGATCAGATTCATAGTGATCCTCCTGTTTACATCCTCCCAGGAGTTGAGATTACAGGTAGCTGCCACCATGCTCAGTCTCAATTGCTGTCTCAGTGCACCCTGGGGGCGGGACCCGCATGGCAGCACCTATTTTCTGCTTATTGATCTTGTATTAAGCCACTGTTTTAGATTCATTCTAATTAAGGTGTTTGTGTACATTAATATTGAATTATAACTGCAGAAATAAAAAATTCAGTAAATGGTATTTTGGTAAAATATTCATGATGTACTATGCAGAAATCTGTAATTTTATTTTCTGTTATATATATTACTTGTGATTATGCCTAGTATACTTAGGAATGAAATTCATTTAACTTTTAAGATGAAAATATTTGAGTGTTTCAAGTGTATTTTTATTATCTTTTTTAGGAGCTGTAGCTCTCAAGAATCTTGAAATTAAAGAAAATGCTTTGGTAGGTTTTGATTAGGAGAATTTGTAATGTTAATTTTAAAAGGCTAATTCATTTACTTTTTGAAATTGCTTATGCTTTTGTTACTTTTTCTAAGAAATAATTACCAAATCTGATATTATAAAGATTTATTATGTTTTCCTCTAAGTATTTTATAGTTTTAGGTCTTTTTAGTTTTGTAACCATTTTGAGTTTTTTGTGTTTTCATTTTGTGGTACTGAGGATTGAACCTAGCCCTTTTGATTATTGTGAGGCAGGATCTAGCTAAGTTACTAACTTGCTGTAGCTGAGCTTGAATTATGATTTTTTGCTTCAGCCTTCTTACAAATGGCATAATTTACAGGTTCAACCTCATATCTCTGTAGCTGATGTCTACTTTTCCTAGCACTGTTTATTGTAAAGACTGTTCTTATTCACCTTGAATGGAGAGAAATAATTTAAATTCTTTTTTTTTCTCAAAACTTTTAATTCCTTTAGAAACAAACTGACAGTATTTCTGACCACTTTTTTTAAAATATAAAGGTGGTAATCTAGTATGGATAGTTTTTTTTCATTAGTATTAATATAGACCTTTCATTTTTAAAAGAGAAGTTTCTGAATTTTTTTGACTTGAGAATACTGCGGTTAAATTCTTACAAATTTAAACAAATATTGTAGAATGTGTAAGCTAATTTAATAGTACAAATAATTTTGGGAAGAAAAAAGTAGTTAGGTATTGCTCAATTGTATATATATATATATTAATGCTTTACATGTTTACTTTTTTAGAGTCAACTGGATGTACCATTTAAAGTTAAAGTTGGTCATATAGGTAAGCCATACTTCTGAAATGTTCTTGCTGAACATGCAGCCAGAAGCATCTATATAATGTAAACTTTTTAATGGTTCTGAGCTTTAATTTAAAATGCAGTAATAAAAATTATAGTAATCTTGTGTTGTGTAACTTAAAAAGTATTTTGAGGTTTGTATATTCCTTGCCCAACAATACTCGACACTAATGTGATGAAGTAATGATACATCTTATTAAGTCTTAAAATTGAGTTGAGAACCAAAGCATTACATCTGACAGAGGCCTTACCTGTCTAATTTTCTGATTAGTTACCATTTCAGTATTTTGATTGGTGTCAAACATGTGGTGTAAAGAGCATGGTCTAGATTGTCTGGGCACTGTGGTCAGGAGCCACTCTAAAAACTGGTGTCAGCTGTGGAAGTTTTTCTAGTTTTGCAGAAGGTATTGTGCTATTTCTTGCTCTGTGTTATTTTATCTGTATTTATAGTTTATACTTTATTGATTGGGCAGAAACTCATTGAATGTAAGGTTTTGACATATTTTAAACATGTATATTGAGATTCTAAACTTTTTTTTAGTTTTATTGGTTCACATATCATGGAAGATGATATGTAATTGGGATTTTGAAATATTTTGTAAGAGCTTTCTAGTCAGATTGTTACTGAAGGTAGTTATATAGTGGTGTAATTGGGACATAGGTGTTTTAAAAGCTTACATAAATCATTCAGTGAAGCTCTTCATAATTTAATATACTGTACTAGTAGTTGGAGTTAAACCATATGCTATAAGGTTTTATCCATTGTGTATAAATACCCTATTTTCTTTGTTCATTTATTTGCTGCTTCCATGATTGAGCTGTTATGAATTGTACTGCTCTAAATGTGGGTATGCATCTATTACTATAATATGATGTCTTGAACCCTTTCAGGAAGATATCTATCTAAAAGAGGTATAGCTGTGTCAAATGGAATTTTTAGAGAAATCTCCATATTGATTTCCATAGTGGTTGTACTAGTTTATATTTCCATCAACAGTAGGAGAGTTTCTTTTTCTCTACATTCACACTAGAATTTGTTATTGTGGTAGCAATTTTGGAGTAAGGTTGAATTTTGATTTGCATTTCTCTAGTTGCCAGAGATGAAGTTTTTTTCCCCTATATTTATTGGCCATTTGTACTTCTGAGAAGTAGCTATTCATTTCAGCTACATGTTTTTAAATTCTTTTCTCTAGAGGGGGTCTAATTTGTTCGAGTTGTTTATATATTCTAGATATTAGTCCTCTGTCCAAGGAATAGCACAGAATTTTTTTCCCCATTCTGTTGGCTGTCTCTTCACTTTTTTTTGTTTGTTTGCTTTTCTGCACAAAATTTTTGAAATTTGGTATGATCCCATTTCTTGACATTACGTGGTACTATCTCTTGTTCAATTGAACTTTTGTTCAGAAAGTCCTTGCCGAGGCCTATGTTGTCAAGTGTTTTATGTATGTTATCTTCCAACAGATTGTTTGTAACAGTTAAATCTTTGATCCATTTTGACATTAGTTTAGTACATGATGAGAGGTAAGGGTTTAGATTTAATCTTCTGGCTATAGATAGCAAATTTTCCCACCACTTGTTGAAGAGGCTTTCTTCCAGAATATGTTTCTGGAAGGTGTAGCTGAATGTGCTTGTGATTGTTTGTCCGTTCATTGTTCCATTCCATTGATTTGCATGTCTTTTTTTTTTTTTCTTCCCCAATACTGTGCCTTTGTGTGTGTGTGTGTGTGTGTGGCTGGCGCAGCATCTGGTGCCCATGATCGAATGTGGTCCTTGTGCCTGCCTAGGCTTGCCTGAGCAGGCATTTTAGACTGCTGAGCAATCTCGCTGGCCCCTCACTGTGCTGTTTTATCACTGTATCTTTGTACCATCATTTGAAGTCTGGGATTGTGATGCCTTCAGCTTTGCTATTATTGCTGAGGATCTGTTTTGGTTTTCTGGGTTTCTTCTGGCTTTGCATAAATATAGGGTTATTTTCTCTATTTTGAGAAATACCATGGGCATTTTCATTGTAATTGCATTGCAGTCACAGTTTTTGGAAGCATGGGCATTTAAACAACATTGGTTCTCTTTATCCAGGCCCAAAGAATGTCTTTGCATTTTCTGATGTTATTGTAGATCTTTTCAGAGTTTTTATTATAAAGGCCCTAGGTGTTTATTTTCTTTGATTTGATCTATTATGAATAATGTTGTTTTCTTAGTTTCTTTTTTAGTGAGCTCGTTATTGGCTTATAGGAATGGTATTGATTTTTATTTGAGATTTAATTAATCTTGAGTGTTTTAATTTTTAATTGATCATGAGAGTTTTGGTGGAAACATTTTGGATCTTCTACGTAGAGGATCAATCATGTCATCTACCAATAATGATAATTTCAGTTCTTTCTTCGATATATATATACCTCACCCCTTTTTGTGATACTAGGGATTGAACTCAGTACCTTGCACTTGCCAGGCAAGCACTTATCCCACTGAGCTATCCTCCTGGCCATATATATCTTTTTTATTTCCTTCTTTTGCCTGATTATTGTGGCTTGTATTCTGAGTGGCTTGTACTGAATAAGAGTTGTAAAAATGGACATCCTTGTCTTGCTCTTGATTTTAGAAAGTTTTTAGCTTTTCCTCTGTTTAATGTGATATTGCCTGTTGGCTTGCCACACATGGCTTTTATCAGGTAAAAATAAGGTCCTTATACTGTTTCAGTTTTTATCATGAGTGGAGTTGGATTTTGTCAAAGGCTTTTTCTGCATGTATTAGGGTGATCATGTGATTTTTGTCCTTTTGTTTATGTGATTGACTTGCATATGATACTCTAGTCATGGAAGATAGGGCATTGTATAGAATAGAACACACACTAAAGAAAATTAAATCACATTGATTTACATATGATAAATTATCCATGCATCCTGAGATGAAGCATACTGGATCATGATTTGTGATGTTTTTGATGATTGATAGCATTCTGTTTGCCTGTATATTATTGAAATTTTTACATCTGTGTCATTAAAGAGATTGGCCTGTAGTTTTCTTTTTTGGTTAGATCCTTTTCTTGTTTTGGATAAATGTAATGTTATCTTCCAGAAATGACTTTGGGAATACCTTTTTTCATTTTAGTTTCATTAAGGAGTTTGAGGAGTATTGGCTTTAGTTCCCCTTAAAAGCTATTGTAGAATTCAGCAGTGAATACATTGGATACTGGACTTTCATAGTTAGTAGCAATTACAGCTTCTATTTCATTCCTGTTATTAGATTATTCAGGGTTTTTCTCTCTTTTTGGTTCAGTTTTGGCAATTCATATGTATTTCTTGTGAATTGTCCAATTTATTGGAGTCCAAGTTCTCAAATGGATACTAATCTTTTGAATTTCAGAAATATCTATTGTCATTTTGTCTTTGTTGTTTCTTTTTCCTGCTGTGTCTGATTTTTTTTTTATTTTTTTTTTATTTGTATGGTACTCAGAATTGAACTCAGGATCTTGCACTTGCTAGGCTGGTGCTTATTCTACTGAGCTATTTCCCTGGCCCTTTTTTGTTTCTTCTTGCATTGATTTGTGTCTTTAGTTTTCTTCTTTTGATAAGACTGACTATGGGTGTTCTGTTTTATGTATTCCTTAAGAAAACTGGTTTTGGGCTAGGGAGATAGCTCAGTAGAATAAGCACTTGCCTGGCAAGCTCAGGGTCCTGAGTTCAATCCCTGGTTACCACCCCCCCAACAAAAAGAAAGAAAACTGGCTTTTAATTTACTGATATCCCTGGTGTGTGTGTGTGTGTGTAAATTTTTTTGGTCTCAATTTCATTGGTTTCTGTTCTTTTTAATTTCCTTGCTATAATAACTTTGGATTGTACTTGTTTTTCTAGCATCTTGAGGTACATCATTAAGTTATACATTTGGACTTGCTCTTTTTATGATGTGGGTAGTCATAACTAAAAAATACCTTCTTAAAATGACTTCCTTTGTGTCCAAAAAGTTCTGTTGTGTTGTACTGGCATTATTTGATGCTAGGAACTAAGTTCTTTGATTTGCCCTGTGTTCCATTGATAATATAGTATTTTTTAATTTCCTTGTGCTTGCATGTTATCTGTGGCTTTTTCTGTTACCGATTTGTAATTTCACTGCATGGTAATAAGCATGGAATGATTTAAATTCTTTTGCATATACATAAGCATGCTTCATTTCATGGGCTTGCATGTATTCCATTTTATTTTTATTTTTATTTTTTGCAGTACTGGGGATTGAACTCAGGACCCTGTGCTTGCCAGGCAAGCACTTATCCTACTGAGTTATCTCCCTGGCCCTGTATTCTATTTTATAGAAGGTAACTATGTGCTGCTGAGAAGAACCTGTATTTTACTGTTGAGATACTGTAGAAATATATGAAATTCCTTTTTTTTCTGTGGTTTGGTTTAACTGATATTTCTTTGTTGTTTTTTTGGTCTAGTTCATCTATTTGTTTGGGTGTGGTATTGAGATACTATTATAATTGTGTTCACGTTTAAATGATCTTTTATGTCCAGGGTTCTTTGTTTTGGGACACACTGGTGTTTGGTGCATGTTATAGTTTGTGTCTAGATAGCCCCCTAAAGCCTCACGCAGTCATTGGGTACTTTTCTAGAGCTTTTGATTGATTCATGTTTCAATGCTCAGATATGAATGTGAGGGCTACCTACTCTGGTGTGGATAGACTGCATATAATGTAAGGGAGGGAAAGAGGCCTGCTTTGCTCCTTCCTCCCTTTTGCTCTTGTTGCTTTTGCTGTTTTCTGCCACCCTGAACTATTGACTGCTGCTGTGTGCCACTATACCTTGGAGTGAGGAGAGTATGGACTGAAACCTCTACAAACAGTGTGCTATGTAAACGTTTCTTCCTTTAACCTCCTATGTTGGGAATATTGTCTCAGCAGTGAGCAGAAAGTAACCAAGACAGTGTGTATATGTTTATAAATGTTATCTGTCCCTGTTGAATTAATTGTTCCCTTAACTAGTGTGTGGTGACCTTCTTTCCTCTTCTGATCACTGTTGGCTTGAAGTCAACTATGTGTAAACATAGGGTAGCTGTACTTGTTTTGGAGCTCCCCATTGTGTGGAATATTGTTTTCTCTCCTTTGATTTTTAGTGTGTCTCTTTTTGGACTAAATGTGTTCCATGTATATAGCATATCTTTGGATTTTGTTTCTTGATCCATTCTTCCAGTGTCTTTTAATTGTGGAATTTAGGCAATTCACAGTGACTGTTATTGCTATAAGGTATTTATTTCACTCATTACAATCTTTTCCCTTTGCTGATTTTCTGCCACCTTTTCCCAAGCTGCTCACCCTGCCTGATGTATTCGTTCATTAGAAGTTTTTGGCCTTTTTAGCTTCATTTTTTCGAGAATTTTTGGTAGTGCTGGTTTTGTGGTCATGAATTTCTTAAGGTACTCATTATCATTGAAATATTTTATTTCTGTATCTATTTTGGAAGATAAGTTTGCAAGTTGTAGTTTTTGTTTAGAAGTTTTTAGGGGTGTGAAATACTTCCCTTCCAGCACTTGTAGCTTTTAAGATTTGTCTTGATAAGTCTGCTGTTACTCTAATGTGTTTGCCTTTATGAGTGATTCTTTGCTCTTCTATATAATATCATCTTCTTTTTTTTTTTTTTTGTTCTATGTGTTATGGGGAAGTTCTTTTTTGATTGTGATTATTTATACTTTATTTTTAATTTGGAACATAATGTGCTATTATTTCCATAAACTTTTTTTATGCTGTTTTTGTTGTTATTTTTCACTCATTCTGGTTATCTAGTTAGTCTTATTCTTTGCATCTTCTAGCAGCAGTTGCATCTGTTTTCCTTCTTATTTGACTTTTAGCTTTTGCTTATAAGATATCTATATAATTGTTTTCAGAGACTATCTTTTGGTTCTGTTTGTCTGTCCTCATGTTGGTCACTTCTGCTGACCATAATTTTAGTAGACTTTAATATGCTGGATTTCTGTCTGAAACTTTTCCATAAACTCATAGTTCTTTGCTAAACTAGTTGTTTATGTTTTGTATAATTTTGTTTAGCTTACCCTTTTTAGTGTCTTCTATAACTTTGAAGATTGTTTTGTTTATTAAACCCACTATCTATTGTATTTTCTTTGTGCTCACAGAACACCTTATTGATACATTTTTTAAATCTACATTGTCCTTTGGAATAATTTTTGTTTGTGGCTTTTTTTTTTTTATTTTTTATTTTATTTTATTTATTTATTTATTTATTTTTTGGTTTAAATGAAAAATTCTGAATTTTACTGTATATTATTTTGATTTGACTTTCCAATTTATTTATTTATTTTTTTTTCCATTTATTTTTATTTTATTGAAATACAAATGTCAATCAGACAGTTTCAAAACACCACAACCATACAGAGTCGATGAAATAATACATTGCAAACTGTTTTCATAATGTTTTGGTATTGTACAAGGTGCATACATGATATTATATTTACAGGTATTTATGTAGCTGAATTATATCACAGATTCAATAATTATTTACCTAGTGGATGACCATAGCACTAAAAGCCGACATAATATCCTGTCCCACCACCAATAGTGCAG
>PVKA01036662.1:0-21612 GCA_004027165.1 Ctenomys sociabilis
AAAGGGAGTATGAAGACCAGAGAAAGAATGGTAAAATCAATGAATTGTCATTGATCAAAGCTTTGTTGGGTTTAAGGTTATAGAGAGAGTGGGTTGGAAATATAAGAGATGGTTGTAAAATGTTGATGTTATAGATGGTTGTAACAGGGCTGGGGAGACGGCTCAGTAGACTAAGCACTTCCCTGGCAAGTGCAAAGGCCTGAGTTCAATCCCCGGTTGTTAAAAAAAAAAAAAAAAAAAAAAAAAAAAAAAAAAAAAACTAAGGTAGATGGTTGTAACTTTTCATAATAATGACAAGGGCTGGGGAATGACCATAGAGGTGAGGGCTGAAGTAGTGTGGAGGTCAGAATCATTAGGAGAGAAAGTTTAGGGAATTTAGGGTTAGGATATCAGAATATCTGGGCATAGAGGCATACACCTATAACCTAAGCCTGTAGGAAGCGGAGGCAGAAGAATTGCTGTACATTTGAGGCTAACTTGGGCTGCATAATGAGACCCAGTCTCAAAAAACTAAAAACAAAATAAAATGGAAAAAGAACCACACACACACACACACACACACACATCAGAATAATCATCTAGGAAAATAGTAAACTCATCTAGAAATTTGACAAAAGTCAGGCTAGAATTATGGGGATATGGAAGCTAAAGTCTTCTAGGAAAGGATGAGAGTGAATGACTCAAGGATCAAGATGGCACAAAGGGAAAGGAGATTGACTGATTACTTGATGACATGAGATTCAAAGTTAGGACATTTAGGGCAGGAAAGAGAATCACTTACAAGCATTAATTGGAACAAGGAGGAATCTGTAAGGCCTCCAAGCCAACTGGTATAAGGAGAAAAACTACACTTCTGAGCTCTTGGGCAAGCTGTGCGCTCATGACAGCCAGGGTTGTCTTAGAGCATGTTTCTTAAACTTGTCTCTAAATGCTCAGATCATATCTCGGGCCACTTAAATAACAACTGTAGGAGTAGAGGTCAGGTGTCAGTTGTATGGCTATTGCATTTTGCTTTTTTCTTGTATTATTGCTTAACAAGACTGGTCACTGTTGAATGCGAATGGATGAGGTCAGTGCAGAGAAATCTGGCAGTGCTTGCTGCTGACCTCACTCACTTGCCTCTTCTATTCAGTCATCAGTACCACGTTGCCATATGACTCGTGGTGACAAAGCATGATGTTGACAGTACAGATAAGGTTCCTGACCACAGAAACTCAGCAGAGGTCATAGCAGATCAACCAACTGAAGCAATAATGTCTGGCCTAGTAGCCTAATAACTGCAGATGTATGACACGTGTTTGAAATAAACTAGGGGGATCTTGGTCCATTTTTCCAACTCTATCATGGTCAAGAAAGTTCTTTCTCAACTTTAACAGGAGCAGGGGAGATAGCTCAGTAGAAAAAGTGCTTGCCTGGCAAGCAAAGGGCCTGAATTCAATCCCCGATTCTAAAAAAAAAAAAAAAAAAAAAAGAACTTTAACAAATTATGGGCTATGGTTTTTGGTCCTTGATTTTGAAAAAAGTAGATGCAGTGGGAATATATACAATCAAGTATGGCAGAAATTGTTCAACATCATAATCGAAGTCATGCTGCCAGGTAAAGCTTAAACTTAGATGATCATGAAAAAATCCAAAGGTGCTATAAGTAATGAGATGATACTATTTAATGCACTTAAACATGTCTCCTGCCTTGAATGATGGTAAGTTGTTGATAAGCTCATAATAAAATCACATATTCCCAATGTCTTTCATTAGGAAGACTGTTAATCAGTTCTTGGTTGACTATAGATACTACATATGAAAAGAAATAATGCTGCAAATAATCTTTCATATATGTGCTCATATAAAAATTAAAGTACAAATCTTGAATCTAATATTTTGTTTGATCTCATTAACACATTGTTTTTGTTAGTGGAAATATTATTTGAATACACACATTTTCATAAAATATTCATTTTTTTCTAGGACCTTTGATTTCATAGTTGTAAACTGTCACGAACATGAATACCAATATTCCTTAAGTGTGCCCAGAATCCATATTAAAATATTGATCTAGCAAAACACCAGCTCATTTTATAATTTAAAAATTAATTAGCATATTAATTAATTCCTATTTGAGATCATTGCAATGTATTTATTAATGATTTATTTTTATTTATTTATTTCATCTTTTTGAGATAGGGTTTTGCTGTGTAGTTCAGGCTGCCTTGAACTCACAATGACCCTCCTGCCTCAGTCTCCTGAGTGCTGGGTTTGCAGGCATGTGCCTCCATTCCTGGCTTAGTAGTGATTTCAGAAAATCGAGAGATCTCTGGTGTAAACATGTGAAGACTTAGATTTTAATACACAGTATATGAAAAAAACCAATTTGTTATATTGCTTAGGGAAATCATTGACTTGTTTGAATCTCTGCTTCCTTAGAACTTGAAGAGATTTAATTTCTTTCCTATTTAAAATTTTTTAGGATTCTATGACTCAGATGGTCTGCTAAGTCTTGGAGCTATTTAGGATAGCCAAAAAGCTCTTTCTGTTCCTCATAGTTTACCATTTATACCCTAAATCCTAGCATCACACTGTGACTCAATTCCAGCATCACATCCTTGATCCTGACAACACAAATCCTAGGTCCAGCGGCCTCAGAAAAGCCCTAGTTATCACTGCTTGAGGTTTTGGGAAGACAGCTAAATTCAAGCCATAACAAGGTGGCTTGCTGTAGAGACAGATTTCCTAGACATCTCTCTCCAGTTGCCATGACTGGACAAACTTTTTAACTTCTCTGCACCTGTCTCATATCCCTCAGTTACAAAATGGTGGGTAACAATTTCTTTAGGGGGTACTATACATGTTCAACCATATTTTCCAACCAAATTGAGAAAGTGGAGAGATTTCCTGTGTATTACCTAACCCTCACTTATGAAAAGCAGTGTGATGCAGCAGCCAGAGTTGGATCCCTAGCCTGCTATGCTGGCCCCACCCTGGGGCATGCTGAGATGAGGATTGAGACTGGGTGTGATGGCCTGCACCTGTTCCCAGCTCTTTGGGAGGCTGAACACAGGCGAGTCACTACAAGTCAGATCTATATAGTGAGATCCTGTAGACCCTTACTAAAAAATACAAAAAAAAAAAAAAAAAAAAAAAGCAGTGCGAAAGGCTAGGGAGATAGCATCTGCCTGGCAAGCATAAGTACCCAGGTTTGATTTCCATTACTGTATACCATGCCAGCCCCGGAGCCTCGGGGAAGGCTGTACTGGCCACCAAAACCAGGCATGGTGGCACATAACTGTAATCCCAGCTCTTGGGAGGCTGAGACAGGAGGATCATTACAAGTCTGGGCTGCATAGTGAGACCCTGTACCAAATAAATAAATTTTGAAAAGCAGTGCTAGAATTACAGGCAGCCTCTCCACGGCTCCATGCCCTCTATGATGTGATTACCCCAACAGAGCCCCAGTTGGAACCCTATAAGTAACAGCTCATTTACATAATCTTGAAAATCCAGCAGATGAGTCCTTTGTGATTTAAATCTATATAAAACATGTATGATACCCCTCAAATAGATAATCAGCATTCTGGTAATTTCGTATCACTTTTAAGGCTCAAATATGTTGTCCTAGGCTTTGTTGTTGATAAACTAAGCCTTCCACCTTGTGGACAATTTCGCATGATTAGCTTTGCTTTCAATCTCATTGTTCTGGTTACAAATTCACAAGAACCCATAGAGTCTGTTTAGTAATCATGATTCATTCCTGTAGACTGTAAAGCTGAGCCCTAAAAGCTCTGCTTTGTGTACTTGATCTGCAGCGACCTTTGGAGTCTGGTGCCCATTGAACCGAGGTCTTCCTTGTGCAGTCATAGAATGGTGTTTCAGTTCACTTTGTGTTAGTTGATATCACTGAACAAAAATACCATTATCAGTGTCTGAAAAAAAAAAAGATATGGTACCCCGTCTCTTTAAAATTTTAAGAATAGCAAGCACAGTAGAGTTAATTCTTTCAGGAGCTCTGCCTTGAGAATTTTCTGGCCCGGAATCAAGCTACAGAAAATTAATTATGTCAGTGAAAAGCTGGGATGGCCTGTTCTCTTTAGGGAAAAGTGACATCATCCATAGAACTCTCTGGCAGTAAAGAAGAACAAAGCTGCGAGTGCAGGAAATAACAGACAGATGTCTGCAAGTGCATATTGTATCCACATCAAAGTGCACTGCAAGAAGCCACCTCTGCCATGGGGGCTGTCTCAGGCAGCAGCAGCTTGGCCAGGGGTCCCCAGAGTGAGGAGGGACGTTTATGAGATAGGGTTCATTGCCTCACAGGCTCTGGCCTGTGTGGCCTCGTGTGTGCTGTTCCTAGGGAAGTGACTAAAAGAAGGACAATGCTCTAAAAATGTTGGCACGATCACAGCAAGCCAGTCAGATTATGTAGTGTGGGGAAATGGGGCCAGATGGTGGAAGCGTCCTTGGCGGCGGGATGGAGCACCGGAAGCAGCTCCAGAGCTTCAGTCCCGGCTTCCGCTTCCTTTGTGCTCACCTCATATTGTGACAGGGACAGCACTGACTCTGCAGCAGCACGAAATTCTGGAATCAGATAACTCTTTCCTACTGTGTGAACTTGGGGAACAATTCAATTTCTCTGAGCCTGTTCTTTATATGTAGAACATAAAATGAAATAAATAACACTCAAAAATAGATGCAGTGCAGTGCAGTGGGGTACAGTGCTAGTGTTAGTTGTTTTTAAATTGAACTCTGTCCTTCCTTGCAAAGCATGTTAGCTGCAGATTATATATCTAGAGGCAGACTCACATTAGCTGAAACAGGTGTTTACTTATATCAGCAAGTTTAGGCATAATAGAAAGATTATTGTTTCAAAATTCTGGGTAGCAGAGGACCATACATTCTGTTAGAGTATATCCCTTTGATCTGAAGTTCTCTACTTCATAGCTTTTTTAAAAAAATATTTATCTGATTATCTAAGTAAAGCCAGTCCTCTATCAATCATTTAGAACATACATTTTTAGTGAGAACACTATTGTCCCCACGAATGTGAAAACTGGTTCTTAGGAAAGGAGGTGTAAAGAAATTTTTAGATGTGGCAGTGATTATTTGTGATCAAAAGGACCACACACATAAACATAGAGCACACATATACCTGTGATGTTAAAGTTTTATAAGGAGGATATGATAAGAGAAAATTATTTTAAAAATCTCAATGGGAGAAAACTAAAAAATTTGGAAGCACTGATTTAGAAAAATTCAAAAGGTATAAAGAAAAATATAAATAATTTATCATTCTACCAAGCTGAAAGGACAATTTCAAATATTTTGCTATTTTTCTTCACATTTATTTTTTTTTTTTTTTGTGATTGCAAGCATGCTGAACGTATAACTTTGACTATTGATTATAGATAGTTAACATCACTTAAGTCCCTTAAAAATATAATGTTGAATCCTGTATAATGTTTTATCTTGTGCTTGGGGAGATAGCGCAATAGAATAAGTGCTTGACTGGCAAGAACAGGGTCCTAAGTTCAATCCCTGGTGCCACAAAAAAACACATTTTATCAGTCTGATTTGTGTTTCTAAAAAAAGTTTTATCTTTTTCTTTTTGAAGAACCAAGGATTGAACTCAGGCCCTTGTGCTTATCAGAGAAAAAGTTTTATCTTATGAATATACTACATTTTACTCAAATATTTCTGAATATTTGTTCTTTCTAATTTTCCTTCTGATAAAAATAACATGTTTGTGCAGCAATCTTTGTCTAACCCACTTAACAGATATAAATATTTTAATTTAGTATTTTAAGGACTCATATGTGTCAACTGACAAATTATTTTCAGAACTTCCTCTAATATATGGGGAGACAGAGAAGTGGGTGTCCCTGCGAATATTCAATGAGCAGTAGTTTTGTCATACTGAACTGATGTTACTCATGCAATGACCCTCACTTCAGCTTCTGAAAGAAAAAGGTAAACTTCCTTGTAAGCCGGGGAGATAGCTCAGTAGAATAAGCACTTGCCTGATAAGTGCAAGGGCCTGAGTTCAATCCCCAGTTCCACCAAAAAAAAAAAAAAAAAAAAAAAAAGTTAAACTCATTTCAGCTTCTAAATTTTCTAAAACAGTTCTGAATTTTCCTTCATGCTAAATTGCCTTTATAATACCCAAATTATTGTTAGTCATGTGCAGAGGGGTAAAAACCCTGAAATACCTGGTGTATACACTCAAAAAGCAAAGATTGAACAGGGTTTTCCTCCGCATTCCACCTCAGCTCTCATATCATAATTAAACATGTTTTGAGGTATACTTGGCACTCTATTCTCTACACTTCGTTTTTTTCTTGTTGCTGTTTTTTTAGTGTTTTGGTGTTTAAAATGACCTCTGCCAAGGTCCAGTTTTCCTAAAAAGGCTGTAATGTGAAAATCTACTTCTTATGTAAGCTTCCTCCAGACATTGGTCTTAGTGTTGTTAATATTTTTTTTTTTTTTTGAGACAGGATCTCATTTTTTAGTTCAAGTTGGCCCTGAACTCACTATGTAGCCCAGGATGGCCTTGAACTTGAAGCAGTCCTCCTGTCTCAGTCTCCCAAGTGCTAGATTATAAGCATGTGCCACCCTGCTGGCCCTGGTTGTACTGTTCTTGACAGGACATTTTTATTAATTATTCAAGAATTTATACTTGGGGGCTGGGGAGATGGCTCAGTGGAATAAACACTTTCCTGGCAAGCACAAGGGCCTGAGTTCAACCCCCAGTTCCGCAAAAAAAAAAAAAAAAAAAAAAAAAAGAATTTATACCAAATTGTGTATTTTTAAATAGAAAAATCCATTAAGCAATCAATGATTGATTGATGAAAATGGTAAGTGGAGGGCTCAAAAGAACCTATTTCCTGCAGAACCCATGATTCGATATTTGCTAATTAAGTATTTGTGAGAACTTTCTAAAACATAACTATTGTGAAAAGTGAGACTCAATTTTGCATAATGAGAGTCAGTTTCTATTTGGTGCTTGGCTATGCTAAGGAAGCTGAACCACCGAAGAGATTCGAATGGGAGTTTGGGAGCCTAATATGCTCCCACAGTAGTAAGTGAAAGTAGTAAATAATAAGCTAGTATCTTTTGATACCTTCATTTTCTCTAGTGAAAGATAGAAGGTAGCTTTTTAATAAGCAGTCCTGTCCTCAGCAAACTGTAAATGCTCTGAAGAAGAACCACAGGGGATTGCTTATGGAGGCAGGTAGACGTGCAGATGCACAACTCACTCTCTTGGAATGTTTCCTGAACACCTACTTGTGTCAATCACTGTGCAGAGCAGGAGAGAACACCTGGTCTTTCAGGGAGGAGAGAACGAGCAGTTGGGACTGCACGGTGAACGTGCTGTGGTCAAGGAAGTAGCGGCACCCAAGAGAGAAGTTCTACAAATTGTATGCCCGTTCTCAAGCTTCAGAGCACCCTGCAGCTCCCAAACAATAACTCTTAGGTGACAACACATGTGAAGTGTTCTTATGTAAAAGTTTTTGAATATGCTGAAAAGGCAAGATAATTCTATGAGCAGATGCAATTTATTACATATTTTTCTTTGAAAAGATGATTTGACCTTTCAAATGAAGACATGGCCCTTTAAGACCAACAGCTGTCTGGGAAAAGCAGTCAGCACATAACAAATCCTAGACCAGTTTGTTCTTTCAGGGATCTCCTTTCTCTCAGAAAAGGACATTCCAAATAGGAACTCCGGAGGACTACTGTTAAACATTTTAAAAGGAATTCTAAGAATTGACCATATTTAAACAAACTTAATGACATTGCTAAATATTTTTAAAGTAGTTTTTAGACTATTTATGTTCTTAAATAGGAGGGCTTGCCTGGTTGCATTCTTTACCCATAGGTAATGCCTACTTTCAGCACGAGTGAGCTCAAGATACGTTACTTAATATTGGTTGTTTTTTTTTTTCTGATGCTGAGTTTTAAGTAGAATATCAAGAACAAAGCAGAAAAACTAAAAAAAAAGTGTCATTTCTGTAATACAGTCTTTTTTTTTTTTTTTTTCGGAACCAGGCATTGAATTAAGGCCCTTGGCAGGCAAGCACTCATTCTACCGAGCCATCTCCCCAACCCTGTAATACGGTCTTTTGACGTGGAAAAGGAACTGTAGATTGTAAACAGTATCGTCCAGATTCTTGGAGCTACTTCTTGCAATCCCATCAGCAAAGAGTGACAGAGACTCGAAGTGTGACGAGGGCTGGCATGAGTCGCCAGAGGACTGTGACGCATAGGGATGGTTGGGAGCCGTTCACCAGATGTTAGAAGCAAAGGATGAGAAAAGGGGTCTTAGCCTTTGACCTACTGATTTGGTTTGTGGGGGGGGCCTGTTAGCATCACCCTCTAGATCCAGCTGTTCTACATCAGCTGCTCACTGTCATGAAAGGGGAAGGGAAGGAGGAAGTCGCTTTGCTTGGACGTCTACTGCATGCCAGGCACTATCTTGGTCACTTCATATGTATTTAATTTTTGTACAGGCTGGGGAACTGAAGTTCACAGCCATCCAACCCAAATCTTGTGGCTACAGAAAACAGCAAGACTGTCATTTGTGTGGCTTCTGAGGGTCAGGGTGAAGAGACCAAGCTGAGAGGCAAACTCGCTCACTCAGTGAGGCTGTTCTGCCGGGACATGCTTATTTTTAATACAAGATCCTGAAGAATTGGTCTCTCCAACACACCCATCTCTTGATAAGGGATAAAAATCAGGAAAATAGAAATAAGCAAGCAAACAAGCAAGCAGACAAAAAACTAGCTGTAAGAACCACCTTGAGTTTTCAAAAAAGATGTTGACTTCTGTATGTTGTATTTTTAGAGAAAATTTTTGTAACATGTATAAGAATGTATCTTATGCCCAAACCCTGATGAGGATTTGAAGTGCTGAGTCTTGAGTTTCGTTGCTATCCCGTGTGACATTGCCTGTGTGTTCAGAATGGCTGAGATTTTGTAGTTCAACAAAACTAAGCTGCAGCATTGGACAAAGGGATGTTACTAATGTAGAAAATTTTTAGGTTAGAAGCTAACATGAATAGAGCAGAAAGCACATTAAACCCACAGGACCTCAACCTCAAATGATTTAGATAAACTTTGTATGAAATTCTTTGTGAACAATATAGTTTTTGTTTTTGTTTTTATATACTAGGCATTATTCAATTGTGCATTTTATTTATTTATTTATTTAGAACTGGGGGTTGAACTCAGGGCCTTGAGCTTACCAGTGCTTATTCTACTGAGCCATCTCCCTGGCCCTGTTTTTGTTTTCAATGAATTTGGCACAGGGTCTCACTATAGAGCTTGGATTCATACTGATCCTCCTGTTTTTAGCCTCCCCAGCTTTGGGATTACAGGCCAGTGCTACTATGCCTTGGTGGCCAGCTCAGCGGGGCTGGCACAGCATGTGGTGCCAGGGAAAGAACCCTGGTCACTGTGCTTGTCTAAGCAGGTGCTTAGGCAGTTGAGCTATCTCACTGGCCCTGACAATATAGTTATCTTGTTTACTTAAAATAGTCTCTCTTTTAAAAGAGTTATATCCATATTTCTCAGGTCTCACCAGTCTGAAGATAAAAATACGATCAAAGCTGGGGAGATAACTTGGTGGTCTAAGCACCTGCCTGGCAAGCACAAGGACCCTCATACTGCATGCCATGAGGCCCAGAACCCAGATGTGTCTTGCTGTCCTGAAACCGGCACTGTGGTGCAAGCCTGCAATCCCAGCACTGGGGAGGCTGAGACAGGAGGATCACTACGAGTCTGAGCTGCGTACCCAATAAATAATTTTTTAAAAAGGAAAAAAATAAGACCAAAGGCTTTTATCAAGCTCTAGCTTCCTTTTTGACAGACTCCCAAGGCCACCACACCACTACCTTCCAGTGTCACAGCCTCCTCCTTGGAGGCGCTCAGGCCAGCTGTGCCAAGAGCACAGTGCATGCGACAGAACCGCTCCTCTGGCCTCCCATCCCGACACCCTGAATTCTAATTCTCTGATCCCTCCAGCTTGCAGTGGGCTTTTCATTGCAATCTACAACCTCTCCTCCCCTGCCCACAGCGTGGGTGAAGTCTGGGCGGGGCTGCCCTGCGACTTGCCCTGCCCTCTGCTCTGTGGCAGGGCCTCCCTGAGGTCGGCCTGTAGCAGGGTTCCATGCAGGAGTCCAGCCTTCCAGAGAGCAGCAGGAAAGGCCAGTGCAGGAAAGGACGGGAGGTGAGGGAATCTGGCCAACTAGGCAGAGTTGCATTGGAGATTCCTGATCTCCTCTTGTCTGATTTACGCGGAGAGGATTAAATGTACCGAGCTGGATAAGCAACCACGAATCTGCCTCAGGTTGCGCTTTAGTAATGACTGCTCCTTCCTTCCAAGAGTTCGTCTTCTCACCTGACTCAAGAAAGCTGGACCCCATCTGCTGACTTCACTTGGCAATAATAGGGTCATGATTGGTTAGCCCTGAGCAAAGAGCTTGCAAGCTTTGGAGCTAACAAGATTATGCACTGCGGGATCACAGCACGAGGGAACCGGTGACCTTATCTAAAGTCTAATCAGGACATAGCAGCTGTTTTACTATTAATATCCCACTGTGTACAAAGGAGAAAGAAAAGGAAACCACTCAAATAAAAAAAAAAAAAAAAGCACTTAAACCTATGGAGAGCGGTGATGTTTAGATGACTAGCCACAAGGAAATACCGCTGTACTTTCAGGGTTTGTTACATAGTATTTTTCTTTTTTCTTTTTCCTTTTTTTTTTTTCAGAACTGGAGATTGAACTCAGGCCCTTGTGCTTGCCAGGGAAGTGCTTATTCCACTGAGCCGTCTCCCCAGCTGGTGTACAGTTCAGTGGCATCAGGTATACTGGCCTTATTGTGCACCTCATCACCACCCGTTCCCAGAATGTTTTAATCTTCTAGACAGGAAACGCTATACCTGCTAGACCATGATTCGTTTTCTCCTCGCCCTCCTTTGCCTTGACAACCACCACCTTACTCAGTCTCTAGGAGTTTGCTACTTTGAGTCCCACACATCAGTGGAATCACACAGTACTTGTCCTTGTGTAACTGATTTATTTTGCTCGGCATGACATGTTCAAGCTTTATGAATATTGTATCATATGTCAGAATTTCTCCTCCTTCTAAGGTCAAATAATATTGTATGTATGTGGGCTGCATTTTTATATTTATCCACTCACCTGTTGATGGATACTTGGGTTCTTTCCACTTTTTGATTGTTGATGCTGTAATGAGCATGGTGTAAAAATGTGTATTAAAGGCCTCGCTTTTGATTCTTTAGGGTATGTATCCAGAACTGGAATGACATATGATATGGTAACCTATTATTAACTTTCGAGTAATTTCCATACTGTTCTCCATAATGACTACTCCATTTTGCCTACCCATCAATCCTGTACAAGCATTTCTGTTTCTTCATATCCTCACTAACTTGTTATGTTTTGTTCTGCTTTGGTAACAGCCATCCTGGATGCAAAGTGGTAGCATCTAATTGCGATTCAGATTTTCCTTTCTCTCAAGGTTTGAGATATTGAGCATCTTTTCATGTGCTTCTTGACAAATTATATGTTTTCTTTGGAGAAATGTCTATTCTTTGTCTATTTAGCAATATTTTTGGGGGGCAGGAGAGATGGTTCAGTAGAATAAGTGCTCAAGGGCCTGAGTTCAATCCCTGGTTCCACCAGAAAAAAAAGAATATTTTTGAGCCATAGTAGTTCTTTAATATTCTGGCTACTCACCCAACATCAACCATATGATATAGACATTTTTCTCCCATTTCATGAATTGTTTTACACTCTACTGACTATGTTCCTTGATACATGTAAGTTTTTAAGTTGGCGAAGGAAAATTTATCTAGTTCTTTTTCTTTTTCCTGTACTTTTGGTGTTGCATATAAGAAGTTGTGGTCAAATTCAGTATTGTAAACATTTTTCCATATTTTCTGAGTTTTATAACTTTAATTCTTGTCTTTTGATTGAGATAGTTTTTCTGATGTTATAAAGGGTCTGACCTTAGTCTTTTGCATATGGATATCTAGTTTTTCTCCTACCATTTCTTGAAAATATTCTCCCACATTGAAAGGTTAGTAATCATGTAGAAAGTCATTAACAGTACATTCAAGGGCTTATTTAGCTATGCCATTTTGATTAGTATAATTTAGTTATAAGTTTTGGAATCAGAAGCATGAAAACTCCAACTTTGTTCTTCTGCAAAACTGATTTAGTTATTCAGAGTCTCTTGAGATTCCATACAAATTTTAGAGTCAATTTTTCTATTTCTAAGCTGGGCGTGGTGGCACATGCCTGTAATCCCAGCACTCGGGAGGCTGAGGCAGGAGGATTGTTATGAGTTCGAGACCAGCCTGAGCTACAAAGTGAGCTTAAGGCCAGCCTGAACTGCATAGTGAGACCCTGTCTCAAAAAGACAAAAAAAAAAAAAAAAAAAAATTTTTCTATTTCTACAAAAACATCACTGGAATTTTGAATGTTTTTAGAAGCAAACTGTTACGGTGATGGTAAAAGGAAAATTTAACATGGTAAGTAGCATCCACTCATATCTTAGAAGATTTCTTGTGGATGATATCTGTCTTAGTCATTTTCCTCATACCTGAGATCAATGCACAACACCTGCAACTTAAAGGTAGGGGGGTATGTTTATGCTGATGCAGGTTTTTTAGCCCCTAGGTGACCAGGGCCAAGGCAGGAAGGCCTGGTGGAAGTGCCTAGCAGAGGAAAGGCTGCTCACCTCGGCACCCATAAGGGGAAGGCTGGGAGGCACACTCTCCCTTTCAGCACCTGGGCAGCCTGCCTCCAGTTAGGCCCCACCTCCAAACAGCAGGGGACCATAGCACACCCTGCTCAGTCTCCTTTCCAAGGCCCACCTATGAACACAGGTGCTCTTGAGGACATCCACATGAATCCTAACAGTGTCTCATGTGAAGTGCTAGTCCTTAATGATTAAGATCTATAGAGTTTTAGGCTACTCCTGACCAGTTGTAGAGGAAAAATTTTCCGGAAAAACCCAGAGTCACGCTTTCAGCTCCAGTGGCCTTTTAAACTAACCATCTCTGAGTGTCCTCCTTGCATGCTCTATTGCTAATGATGTTAACTTTGCTTTCTAACATTCAGGAGAAAGTGAGTTTAATTTCTGTAAGACTAACTAATAACATTATAACTTACATGTTTTTCTTTTAATCCATTTATAATATTAGTATTTATGTAACTAGGGTAACTAGTATAATACAATTTGTGTACGATTTAAAGATAGTCCATTTCCTGTTTCAACATTCTGGGGAAATGTACTGTTGTTCCTTTTTCAGTTTACATATTTTCTTTTTGGAATAAACTTAAGAAGAACAAAGTGTCTTCTGAACTGTAGATGAAAATGTTGGATGAAAGAGGAAAAAAGTTTTACAAAATGTAATCGTTTAATTGCTTTGAACAAGGGTAAAGCTAAGGTTCTGAAAATTTCAATTTATTGCTTTCTGACTTCATGTGATTTAATTTTACTCTTTTTAAAAAATATCAGCAAGTATTTATTCAATACCTATCATGTGGCAGGTGCTCTTTGAGTCCTCACAGTGGTCTAAGGAAACAGAAAAGTAAACTAATAAATTGCCTTCTGTAAATAGAGACAGAAAAGTTAGGTCCTAGCTTGGAAGTGTTCATGGAGGGCACATGCAGTGCTCTAGGGCTATCTCTTTTAGGGCTCCTTGCCTACCATAGCAGTGGAGCCATGTTTAATCAGCTAAATAATACAAATGCATGACATTGTTGGGGCTGTGTCATTCTGGGTCTTCCATAAGCAGAAGAATAGACTTATTTTAACCTCAAGATAGATTCCTCTTGGGAGCGAACTGTTCCTGCAGGGACACATGGCTTCAGGTGCTTAGTGTCATGCCACAGGGCAGGCTTCCCAAGTGGGACCACCATGCCAGGGCCTGGGAGTATAGCTGGGAATCTACCCCAAACTGTCTGCCTCCAGGAATTTTTTTAAAGCCTGTGTTTTTGCCTAAACACTCTGGTAAATATTTAAATTATATTAAATATTCTGGGATGAGAAAAGGTAGATAAAAACAGATACCAAGTTATAGTTGGGAGCTATACGTTCTGGTGTTCTATTGATCAGTAGGGTGACCATAGATTTTTAAACAATATACTACATAGCCCAAAAAAATCTAAACGAAAGGATTTTGAATGTTTTAAGCAGAAAGAAATAATAAATATGTGGAGAGACAGATATATTTACCCTGATTTGAACATAACAGATTCACATTTGAAACCTCACATGGTACCCCATATATATGAATATTTTGTGTCAATTAACATGAATCAGTTGTATTAACATTCAGAAACCATTTTAGACTACTCAGTACTTACCTCAAGCCTTTCAGTAAGTCCAGGGCTTCAGCAAAGTGCTCCGCTTCTCTTCAGGGCCCATGGTTCACTGTCATCCTTCTCTTTGCTCCCAGGTCACAGATCCCCACTTTAAAAGTATAGAAACAGCTATGCCAGGGAGGCATAAGAACTAAGCGTTCTTTCCTACTCATTATGTTTTTTTTCAAATATTGAAAAATTCAGCAATTTAAAATATACCAAAGATTAGCACCAGGCAAAATAATCAATGACATTTTACTTTTAAAGAAATCTAAGTTTTAAAGTTTGGCTCCTGTGCATATGGAGCCTGTTCCTAGCTGCCCTTCTCCTCTTAGAGGTATGGTATATGGAGTATTCACTGTCCTCACTTGGCATTTTACACTACTGGGTGATCAGTTTGCCTGGAGCTATCCCCGGTTTTCAAAAGTCCAGCTTCCCAGGACCCTGATACTCTTATCCATAAAAACTAGGGCGGTTGGTGGTACGCATTTGTCCAGTGTCAGCAGTCCCCACAGCCCTCGCTTAGACTGTTGGCCTGAAACAACCGTACTTGTATGGCAAAAAAGTGTACCTGATAACATGGGAATTGGATGTTGCTAAGAAACTTGAGCCTGTGTAAGTGCTTCTGATGCTGAACTGGCCTGTCTGTCTTACAGCAGTGGTTTCAATATGTAGCCTTGCTTGTGAACCACTTGCAGAGATATTTAAAAATATAGTTCTTGCTGGGTGTGGTGGCGCATGCCTGTAATCCCAGCACTCGGGAGGCTGAGGCAGGAGGATTGTTGTGAGTTCGAAACCAGCCTGAGCTACAAAGTGAGCTTAAGGCCAGCCTGAACTGCATAGTGAGACCCTGTCTCAAAAAGACAAAAGAAAAAAAAAAATAGTTCTTGGGATGCACCAACAAGCCTGCTGCTTCAGACTCCCTGTGCCTTTCAGTTAGCACGTGAGTGATCTTCCCATGACTCAGTTTTGACCATGTCCCTGTCCTGCTGCTTAAAAACTCTAAAGTTTTACTCTGCCCCATGACAAATGCAAACTCATGTATGATTTACAGGGTTTTTCATGGGTTCATCAATGGTGTTTCACCATTTCACGGATCTAAACTTACTTGGCTTTTGTGCAGGGTCTTCCTTGGTCTGGAACACTCTCCTTTCACCTTGTCCTTTCTTTCTTTGGCTCACGGACTCACTGTGAGACTTCAGGGCACTTCCTCCAAAAAGCTTCCTCTGTTAGCTAAAAGTCAAGTCAGGTGCTTTTCTAGTTGAACTTCTTGGCTCCCAGTGTTTCCTCCCTTATTATGTCTTTCTGCAAAAGCCCTCTGTCTATATCTCTCCTGATTTGAATTCCTGAGGATGCAGTTATATGTCTCATAATAAGCACAATGTATTGCACAAAATAAACATATACAAATATTTTAGTGGCTGATCGGATTCAGTTTTCTTTCGGACCTATTTTTACACTGTCTCCCCCAACCCTTGCTTTCCTAACAAAGCCCAGATGCCTGCCCAGGACTTCATGAGTCACATGCTCACTTTTCATAAACTTCCACAGAGCAGCTCTTTGCTGCCCCCGTGTGTTTGAAAAGAGCTTCCTTGTGCTGCCATGGGACAGCACTGCCCTGCTGAGCCTCCTCCACGGGCAAAGAGGGGCTGAATGCTGTGAAGAACGTAAGTGTGCTTTCTGAGACTGGGATTTTGTTGCTGTGTAGAAAAATTTAAAAGTTTCTCAAATTGGGAATGTATCTTTTTTATATACATTGAGCTTTTATGTCTGGAATAGCGAAGAAATGTATTGTGATCACATAGCCATCTTCATCAATTCATTGATTAAAGAACACGATATTATTGATTTACTATATTAAACTATATGAATAACAGGAATTTAAAGATGGTATTGTTATTCCTTCTATGATTTATTTATTTATTTATTATTATTATTATTTTTTTTTTGTCTTTTTGAGACAGGGTCTCACTATGCAGTTCAGGCTGGCCTTAAGCTCACTTTGTGGCTCAGGCCGGTCTCGAACTCATAACAATCCTCCTGCCTTAGCCTCCCGAGTGCTGGGATTACAGGCTTGCGCTACCACGCCCGGCTCTTCTATGATTTTTATTGCAGCAATTAAAAAGCCTGGAGTAAGTTCTCGGTAAACAATATTGTTCCAAACATATAAACATAGTATAACATCATGTTAGACTCTATCTTTGGTAATTAGAGTCTAGGACAGTGATGACAAGCATTTATTTATTTATTTATTTATTGATGTGGTACAGGGTCTCACCGTGCAGTTCAAACTCATAGCGATCCTCCTGTCTTAGGTTCCCTAGTTCCAGGATTATAAATGTGCGTTACCATGCCTGATTTTGGTGGCCAGCATGGCATGCCCAGGTTTCCCAGGCCACATGGAAAGGTGTGCCAGGGATCAAACTTGAGTCTTTGTGCTTGCCAGGCAGGCACTTAGACCACTGAGTAGTCTCCCTGGTCCAACAAACTTTTTAGAGCTTTCAATGATAACAAACAGCCAGCTGTATCACATGTGTTGTAAGTGCCATTTGCTGGTCTAGAATACCTAAACTAAGAATAAACATGTAGTATATGCAGCATATTATAGTTAATATAGATCAAACATAGTAGATTATTAGTAAAAAGTAATAGGAGTTTCATAGCAGCTTGGACAATAGAAACTATCTTCTAAGAGAATCAGAAAGATTTGGATGTAGGTGGTCCAGGATGGCCCGGGCATTTGGGTCCTTTCACATTCCTCAGTAGACTCCAATGAAACCAGTGTAAGAACTATTTCTTTAGAAGATACGTCTGTATTCACTTGTGTGAGCTGTGAGCACAGCAGAAGCCCTCCCTGCCAGAGGCCAGTAGTGACGTACATACCTTGTGGTTCCTTTGGTACAGGACCACCACGTACAGCAGGCATTAGCCTACTCCTCTCTCACTGGGTTGGCTGCACCCTGATTCAGGACTGTGTCATCTAAGACATCCAGCAGACAGGCTTGACACTGAGACAATGCTTCCATCCTTTCCTCTGCGAAGAGACAGACCCACTGTCTTTCATTAACTGATTTTCTGACCTTCATTGTACCACTATCAGTCTAACTCACTAGATTCTTCAAAATTCACATTTTCCATTTTTGTCTTGAAGTGGACACATGTATATGTAATGGAGATGCTAAAATATGCAAATTCCAGCTCATTGATGTCTCCGTAATAAATCAGTATTTAGACATCTTGGATTAGAGTGGAGACTGAAAATACAGTAAAAATGTGAAACCTCAAGAACCAAACTTTATATGGTCACACTGTAAATATAATATTTGTGGTTGCTCTCTTTTCAGAAAGCCATCATAATGATCCAAGTTTATTTTTTCTAATCCAGGGTTAGCATTAATACAGTAGAAAACTGTATTCTGGGCTGACCAAATAGCTCACTGGATTAAAGCATCTGCAAGCAGGCACAGGGGTCCAATCCCTGGGCCTGTCATGACAGCCCTGCCTCTGGGGCATACTGAGACAGCAATTGAGGCTGGATATGGTGCCACACACCTGTAATCCCAGCTCTTGGGGGACTGTAAACAGGCAGATTGCTATGAGTCTGAACTAGTAGTGGGACCCTGAACACCCTGTAGATCCTTCCCTAAAAATATTTTAAAAAAAGAAAAAGAAAACTGTATTCCACTATTATAGACTAGAACTCTGCTCCCAGCCAGTTTATTCTTTAGTATAAGTTGGAATGAAGTCTGAATATGTAATCTATCACCAGTGCATGCTGGTAATCTCAGCACTGGAGAGGCTGAAACAGGAGGATCATTATGAATCCAAACTGTAGTAAAATTCTGTACAAAATACATAATTTTTTAAAAAAGAAAGAAATTTAAATAATAGTCATGATCCCACAAATCTGTTTCATGTGGTAGCAGTCTGGATGTTAAAAGAGTAAAATTTCATCTTCAGCATGAATACATTACATTGCAGAGCTCAGCCTAGCACAGTCTGAGTTCACAACCATGTGTTTCTGTGTTAAATGAATTATTATACTGAGAAACAGGAAATCACTACTAATAAAGTATATTTGTTAATTATACATGAAGTTAGACCTAATTATGATTAGTATGGAACAATAGAATGGAGGGAGTAGAGGTTCCCTTTTATGAGATTTAGATAAAACATTGAAAGTATAAATAGAAAACTAGAGAATTTTACGTTGCCATTGACCTCATGTGCACTGGAACAGATTCCAAACCCCAGGACCAGCTACAGCCTGGCCTCTCCCAAATCACTGCTACTCAGATCAAGAAATGCTTGTGTAGTTAATATTAGCACAAACCCTTCTTCTACTTGCTTGCTTCCTAGCCACGTGAAGCAGGGTATCTGCTTGCCAGTCTGCAGTGTTGGAACGCTCAGTGAACCTGCCAATAGCCCTGAAGAGGGGGGGGGGTTGATTCAGCAAGTTTCATGTCGACTTTTAAAGCCCAGTATGTGATTTAGATGACTACCTCACCTACCACTCTTCCTCCCACAGGCCAGAGAAGATGTGATCCACATGTTGAAGACGGAGAAAACCAAGCCTGAGGTTCTGGAAGCTCATTATGGATCTGCAGAGCCAGAGAAAGTGCTTCGGGTCCTGCACCGAGATGCCATCCTGGCTCAGGAGAAGTCCATAGGAGAAGATGTCTATGAGAAACCCATCTCAGAGGTAAGACATGACACCGTCAAGCCTCCTTTGAAGAAACAGCAGAGAGCTAGCTGCCTAGTTAAATAATTTAGCACCTGCAAGCAGGCACAGGGGCCAGAGGTTCGATCCTGGGGCCATGCTGGCCTTGCCCCCAGGACATGCTGAGATGGCAATTGAGACTGGGCATGGTTGCACATCTGTAATCCCAGCACTTGGGAGGCTGTAAACAGGCGGATCATTATGAGTCCGATCTAGTAATGAGATCGGACTGTAGACCCTTTCCTAAAAATACAAAAAAAAACAAAAAAAACAAAAAAAACAAAAAAAAAAAAGGCAGAGTTTTATAGCATATTTCTCTAGAATTAAAATAGAGATAATTGAAGGGTTATAATAGGTTAGTTTCAATGATAATTTCAGAAGCTTAAATATGATTCAAATTTGAAATATTTTTCCATTTGACTATGATAGTTATATGCTCTTGCTTTCTTGTGTTACTCTTTTGGAAATAATGTGTGTAAAAATTTGAAGTGCTCATCAGTTTTAGCACTGAACTGTCAGAAATATTATCAAGTTGGTAGCTTATAATTAAAGTGATTTTATTTTTTATATTTATTGTTATGAAGCTACTCTTCTGGTATCTTAGAGATGGTAACAATATAAAGGTTTTATATGAGTAACTATAATGCAATAACTGAGGAACAATGTCAATGACACATGTAGGGCAATCCTTTAAAATGAAAAGAATTCTATTAAGGCTGCATCTAATCATTTTTATACAAGATCATGTTAGAAACCCTGGACTGCTATTAATTATGAAAGCCTGTCTAGTGAGAGAAATAGAATGCTAGGGAAAAGGTTTTCTTCTACTATCTACACATTTTGGTGTGAACAAGAACTTGTGCCGAAGCAGTCTTACTTCCAAGTTCACAAAATGGGACCCCTAGGACGCCAATGTTTCACGAGGTTCCTAAAAGCCATGTTGTACCTCAACACTCTCTGAAACTCACTACTCATTATAATTTATGAAGCATAAGCAGCAAACCCACCACAATGGATCTTCTCCCTGTGGGGAAAAACTAAGTAGCAAATATTTAAATCCTTTCCATTTTGTTGTACACTAAAGTCCAGCATACGACAAGTCATAATTCTTTTTTTTTTTTTAGTTTCTCCTTTTTTTTTTATTTTATTGAACTACAAATGTCAATCAGACAATTTCAAGACACCTTAACAATACAGATTCAATAAATTAATACATTGCAAACTGTTTTCATAACGTTTTGGTATTGTACAAGGTGCACACATGATATTATATTTACAGATATTATTTTAGCAGATATCTCTTATCAGTGAATTAAGAGTGTAGCTGCTTACTTATCTTATTTTTTATACCTGCATTATATCAAAAATTCAATAATTATTTGCCTAGTGGATGACCGTAGTACTAGAAGCTGACATAATATCCTGTCCAACCACCACAGAATTATGCCTCTCATAGAATTATGTAGAAGCACAGTGTTATCTATCCCAACTGTACTGTCTATACACACACATCATGATTTTTTTCTTTCTACACCCCTTCCTTTGTCTTCATCTGTCAAAGGTGGGCACTCCATTGACATTCAACTAACTTAGGTGCTTGAACTCGACAACACAATCCAACACAGTCCAGCATTCCACAACAATAGTGAGTTATTCAAAGAAGTTGTTGACCATAGCCATTTATAGCTCAGCTTAATATTATGGCCTCATGATGTATACTTCATTTTTATACTTTTCTGCTGGATGGTTAAGACCTAGATAGAGCAAGACCTATATACCAACACATGTACTTTTTGTTTCTTATGAGGTCAATGAAGTCCCCTCAGGGTTTATCTTGTAGTCCTGTGCCTCATTCTGTAGATCCTTTGTCTGTGTCATCCATGTGGATGAGTCATGGCCAATGCTTGACCAGTTTGCTCTCTGTGAGAGCTTGAGAGAAAGTTTTCTCTTCATGTGACTCTCACCAGGCACACTATAGAACTTCGATCTCTTTCCTCTGTGGCTCCATAATCTCCTTGTTCAGAAAATTTGGAGCTCACCTTAATTTCATGATGTTGCAGTACAGGTTCTCCTATGTCCTGAGTCTTTGCTGACCTTGAAAGGCTAGGGCCAAAATGTTGGCTGGCCTTGTGGCTCTTCTATTTCTCCAACTCTGACTTGTGAACTTAGGTTGTTAACCATCCAGAAGAAAAGCTGATTAGTATCCTGCAGCATATGCCATTCACTTTGCCTTATCTGATTCAAATGATTTTAGTTGTTGTATGTTTCCTTTTGTATTTCTGCTCTTCGCTTGTTATACTAGGGAGATTACACGATATTTACACATGTGTGTCTGGTTTATTTCACTTATGAGTATATGTTCAAGTGGCATCCACTTCAGTATAAATGCTTCAAACTTATCATTCTTAATAGCTGAGTAATACTCCATTATATAGAAATACCACATCTTTTTCAACCATTCTTCATGTGATGGACATCTTGGTTGTTTCCAAGATTTTGCTATCACA
>PVKA01036663.1:0-21609 GCA_004027165.1 Ctenomys sociabilis
TGATCTTCATCATTCAGTATCTGAATTAACTGTTTAGTTAAGGTGAAGATAATACTATATAATTTTAAAGGTGTTATACAGATTAAATTAATTAATATTTATAGTATCTTTAAATTACCATCTGGCAAACAATAAGAACCATTAATAGTTTAATAAAATGTAATTGGAGAGGCACACATACAGGGCTCCCTCTTAGTATTACAAGCCCAAGGCTATAGCCAAACACTAAAGAGAAATAGAGGTGGCATAGGAGAGGAACACGTGTGTGTGTGTGTGTGTGTGTGTGTGTGTGTGTCTGCCTGTCTGTCTGTCTGTGTGTCTGTCTGTGTGTGTGTTTAGGTGTTTGAATATTTTATGTAATACTCCAGAGTTCTGCATAATATACTGAAATGAAATTGTCTGCTTAAATAAATTCAAGCTTATAGCTAAATGGATGCATGCATACAATATTGAATTTAATACTGCCCATATAATATTGAACAATTAAAAAAGAAAATTTTTACACTATTGAACATGTGAGATACTATCCCTAATGTGAGATCTTGTAATGTGAGCTAGTCCAAATTTAATATTTTATGTTCACTGTATGGTAAAGAATTTCTAACAGAATAAGTGTTCAGTTTATTTTTGGAACATAAGCCATTCCCTGTATTGGTAGTAAAATTAAAATCTAGAAAATTGTTGGGATGTAGTTGCTTCTGAACAAAGTTACATTCAGCTTGTTTAGATCTATGGATAAATTTGTTGTAGTGAGAAGCATCAAGTAAACCAATTATAGATAGATACATTGGCATCTCGTATAAAATTATATGATTTCCCAAGACAAAGCAGACAATCATGTCAATTGAAAGTACAAAGAAATTGAACTGAGGAAAACACAAAGAAGATGAGAAAAGTATCAGAATTATTAGGGGATCCTACCTAGTCCACTGAAATATATTGATAATGCCATGAATACAGCTGGGGTCCTCTCAGTATTACTGAAGGGGGAAATTTTTAATGGTAATAGGGACAAAATCAGTGGGAAAGTAGAAAGAATATTGTTATAGTTCCTAATAAAATAATTAATATTAGGGTTGAGGACTTCAAATTAAAGAAGCATACAAGAGTTGTTTGTTTGTTTGTTTATTTTGCATTTAGGGAAGTCTCACTACTAGATTGGGGTTGTAGTGATCTGCCTATCTACAGCCTCTCAAAAGCCAGGATTACAGGTGCACACCACCACACCCAGTCTCAATTGCCTTCTCAGTGCACCCAGGGGGTGAGGGCAGCACAGCCAGCCCAGGGATTGAACCCCTGACCCCTGTACCTGCTTGTAGGTGCTTTAATCCACTGAGCTGTTTGGCCAGCCAAAAGAGTTGTTTTAGAAGAGTAAATAACTGCTAAAGAACACAGAAATACTTGAATATATATCACATTTTGAAATAAGATAGATTTCATTCCAGTCTATAGAAGATAGTTGTATTTTTTTTCAGTCGGTTTTGATTGTCTTGTAGTCAGCAGACCTTTCCAAAATTTGTTTTTCATCAGATCTCCCTTGTACATTATTGGAGCCTCTCAATTACATAAGTGATTATATTATCCAATGAACAGAAAACCAAATCATTGTTCTCTTCATTTCAACAAAACTCATGATTACTTAAAGCTCTCTCAGAATTCTAAATGCGATACATTCATGAAAATCAATGGCTAGAAAGTGTAACCATGAAGAAAACTCATTTAGTTACTATTGATTAGAATTAATTTTCTGTACACTAAGGCCACTAAGGTAATGCAAATTTTCTTTATGCCTTAGCATTATTAAATTACTGAGAAGTTTAACAATATTTATAAAGAATATATTTTTTTTCTGAATCTATTCAAGTGATCTAAAATATGTAGACTTACATGAGTTTAAACATATTTAGATTGTTAGGTACAGAAAAATGGATGCTTCCTTCTTGGCAATAACTAGAAAATGTAAAACTAAAGACAAAGGTCTACTATACGGTACCATGTTGGGGAACCTGCCTTGAATTTTGACATGCACCAGCTCAAAATTTGATTTAATATTTTCTCAAACTAGTCTATTCTTCAAATAATTTGCTATTTGTCATTTGCTGTTCATTGATTATTGATATATGTATCAATAACAAATGGAAACTCTTAATGAGTTGAGAGATGAGTGACAGAATAAAAGGAAAGCACTCAATTAATAAGACAAAGTAAGTAGGAGGTTCTCTGAACAGATTTCCATCTTACCAAACTCTGTTCAGCCATTTTACTGCATTAACAAAGCCATACATTTCTTCTGAAATGTATGCTGGTTAGTAGCTACAGTGGATATTTTTTGATAAAAGTGATGCCTTGTTAAGCCCAAGAGATCTGCCTCTATGGGTGTATATTAACTCAAACCCATAAATGAAGCAATAGTGATTCTTATAGTTATCTTATATAGCTATAATTTTTCTTGTTTTTAGGCAAAGTCTATCAATGATCAAGGCATGCATCATGAAGATGACAGGAGTTTTGCGGTTTCGAAGTACTGATATCTATTTTTCAAGTGCTCATTGGCCATGTTCACATGGCTATCATATTGAAAAATACAAATAGACATTATAGATGCACTTTGTGTTATGAACAGAAAAATTACTTCATTCCATTACACAATTATTTTGTACTCGTCACGTGGTTTTAAGATTTAAGCACATCTTATTATATCTATGCATACTTCATTTTAGCTCCATTTGTTAAAAACACGACTGTTTCATTACAAATAGACATAAGTTTTATCAAAAATCAGTTGGGCATATGGGCTGAGATCTATTTTTGGATCCTTTATATTTCAGTTATGTACTGTGGTACAGGATCTCACTGCACATCTTGGATTCATAGTGATCCTCCTGTTTTCAGCCTTCCTAGTGCTGGGATTACAGGTGCATTCCACCACACCCAGACTTTGTCTGCTCAGCATGCCATGGGGCTGGGGCTGGCAGGGCATCAATGAGACCGGGGATTGAACTCTAGTCCCTGTGTTTGCCAAAGCAGACACTTAGTCCACTGAGCTATCTCACTGACCCTTCGGGCCCTTAAATGTTTTTTATTTTTATTTTTTTGATACAGTGTCTTGCTATGCAGTTCAGACTCATAGTGACCCCTCCGCTGCACTTGAATTACAATTGTGTGCTACCATGCTCATTATGGGAGCTGGTATGGTATGCCCAGGTTTCTGGGGCTGGCAGTACTGGGGATCGGACTTGGGACCATGCATGTGCGAGGCATGCACTTATGCTGTGGAGCTATCTCCACACCCTGTGGGCACTTTGTTTCTACTGAGGTCCCTATGCTTCTCTCTATATAACAAAGTCTCAGTTGCTATGACTACATAGTTATTTTTTAAAATCAGTAAAATTCAAAATTGTTTAGCCATTCCAGAAACTGAATTTCGATGTAAATTATAAATAAACTTGTCTACCGATACACAAAAGTCTTCCTGGGGTTTTAACAATAACTACACTAGATTTATAGGTCAACTGTGAAAACTGACATCATCATTGAGAATTCTAACATACAAATTAGGTATGCTCCTTCATTTTTCAGGCCTATCATTTAATCATTATTTTGTAAATGAATTTTTTATAATTCATTTCCTTTGGAGTGATGGTAAATGTAATTATGTACAATTTTGTCTTCGGCATGTTCAGTTTCCATTTGCAGACATGTAATCAATTTCTGGATGCTGATCTTCCATCCTGAGTGGTTGTTAGGTTCATTCATTAGGTGCTTTGTTTGTCTTGGTTGGTATATTTGTTGAAGTTCTTTATACAAAAATATCATATCATCTACAAATGCAGTTTTTTTCAAATCATTATGCTTTTTAAATAATTTTCTTGTCATACTGTACTGACTAGAATCCTATTATCTTACAAAAATGGTTGTTGAATTTAAGAAATAAGCAGTAAGCCTTTTAGCAAAAAGTACAATGTGGTCTGAGGCTTTTTAATAGACAGTTTTTACAGAATTATGCAATTATTAATTTTTTATAAATTAGTGGATGCTGAACTGTAGTAAACTATTTTTCTTTGTGAACTGACACAGTTATCTGATTTTTCATCTTTGTTTGTTTGTGTGATGGATTACAAGGATTGGTACTTAAAATATTGCTTCAGAAACTGACTTCATTTGATGTATTTATATTTATGGTTACTGTTGTTGCTACGTGCTATCTTCAGTTTTACCAAGAGCCAGGATGCCAAAAAAATGATACATGGGATGTGGCCCCTTTCATTTTCTGGAAAAGTTTGATATGATAGAATTAATTATTCTTTAAATGTTTGGAGGAATCATTCAGTTCATTTCTATTTTTAAAAAATTTTAAAATTGCAAATAGAACTTTTTATATGGTTACAAGACTACTCAAATTGTATAGAACATCTTTTGACTCTGATATTTCAATAATTTGGCCTATGTGTTTTAAGGAGATTCAGTGTAAAGTTGTTTGGAATATTCCATATTATCCTGTTAATGATTGCAGGATCTGTGATGGGATTCCCCATCTCATTCCTCATATTAGTAGGCTGTGTCTCTATATTTTGATTTTTGTTTATCTGTAGCAATTATCTATAATACTGCTATTGAAATTGAAATTGAAATATTTCAGCAAAGTCATATCTCTAAAGGGGAACCAGAATTCAGTTGTCAGGAAAGTATTTATATTTATTCCACTGAAGTACACACATCTAGATCCCTTCATTAATGAGTTAAAGTTCTCCAGATTTATTGTGCAAATTCAAAAGCATCCAAAGTTATCAAAATAACTTGTGAATTTGGAAAACAAAGGCCAGTCAAATTCAACACTCACTCTTTAAACTCTGTCTCAGCTGCCTGGATGTATCAAAATGGAAATATAAGAGATAAGACCTACTTACTGGGGAGAAGTAGCAGGAGAATTTATCTTGACCCATTCTTAGGTTTAAAACCTCTAGAGATTTAAGAGAAAAAAGAAATTCAAGATATGGGTTACTTTTAATGTTAATGCTATGGTACAGCTGGGACTTGTCCTACATTTACTGAGAACTCTAATTTCCGAAAACTAGATCCCAGCATTTTGAAAGCAGAATTGGGACCTCTGAAGCTATATCTTTTACAGTTTTTTTTTTTTTTTTTTGGCCTTTGGTTATAGTCTGTTGAATTGTCCTGATTCTTTTTCACTTACTCATAGGTCATTCTTAATACCTTGAAACAAACACTTTCTCTGTAAGTAGCTTTACCTTCCTTCAAATTTCCACAGTACCATGTCTTGTAATGTCAGAAAATTATGGCAAATAATTAAGAAATAGGTTATGTAATTTAATGCTGCACATTATCAAATTAGAGTGGTCAATTAGGCTTGTCCTGAAAGAGACCTGGACTTTTTTCTTAAAATAGAAGTGGAAGCAAAAATGTATACAAAGCAAGAAATGGCAGAATGTGGTTTGGAATGAACTGACATTTCTATAATGCCTTGTTATATTGTATATGCTATGCTTCATACACAGTAAGAGACACTTGGTAAACCTATTTGATAAATAAGGAAAGCTACAGATACACTATATACACCATTTCTAAACTGATATTCTAATGTAAATTATCCAGGTGTTTCTCAACTGCAACTGAGCAAAACAGAAATGTGTTAAATCTACATTTTAAAAAGTGAATAAGTGTAAATATAAAGGCACATACAAGGCAGGACAAAGATTAAAAATATTCAATAAATTACTCAATAAAACTTCACTGAGGGTCTCCTGTACATTAAGCATTGTTCTAGTCACTACAGCTTTGATATTTGAAGAAAACATCAATATATCCCCTTTATTTTCACAATTCTCATTCACAGTATTCATAGAAATAAAATTCATAGAGAAGACTAAAAACCTTTCCATCACAGCATAATAAACCTTCATTTATTCATTTATGGAAGAAAGAAAATTTGGGCATTTGCCATGACAAGTGATTAAAATTTCATTCATTTTTCCATTTCTACCAGTGGTTATGTATATTTGGGCAGAAGTTACCTAACCATGCCTTTTCCTTGATACAGGCTGAGATTTCATTGGAATAAACAACCAATAATAGAAAAGGAGAGAAGACAGAAGGAGCAATTTGGTCCTTTCTAACCACCTCACTAACTACCGAGCACTGTGAATAGCCCTAGACAATGAAACAGCCTAGCAGAGGCAACTTTCATGGAAGAAATGCTATTACGAAAGATTACACTTCAAAAGTGGTGAAAAATAAGAACTTATTTTCCGTTTAATACTTTAGAAAGAAGTATTTCACCAAAAGCAAAACGTATGATTAGTCTAAAGTTATTTCTTTTTGCCAATACGATGCAATAAGATATTAAATATTATATGCACTGACATAGAAACAGTGTTGAATTAAAATCACAAAAACATAAAATAAATGAAGAATATAATAGCATTTACAGTTAAATTCTTGCTATAGGTTATAGCCAATAATCATCCCTCCTCTTGGAGGAATCAAAAATTTAATCTACTTAGAATGAACTTTACTGAAAAGGATTGACTAACAAAATTTTTTTAACTAGGAAAAATCAACTTTCTTAAATCTTCATGTCACTATTAGAAAAACAACTTTGACTCAACCTAAACTTATTTCAAAAATACTAACATAGTTAATAACATATTAGTAAGTTTCAAAAATTAACTTTCTAAGTCTACTTACAGAAAAATTCTTCAAGTGAAACCCAGAGATCTTTGAATCTTCTAGAATGCATACAAATTGCATATGCATTTGTGTGTAAATTATTCTCCAGGATACAGATAGTACTCATATTAGATTTTTACAAATACACATGTTTGGCCACCAGTATAAATCTATCAGTTTATAGGTTTAAATTAAATACTTGCCAGATGGATATGACCTTTAAATTGTTTTATTAAAAGGTCATTTATGTTTCCCTGACTATTTAGCTTGATGAATTAGACCTTCGTGCTGTTTTGTGCAACAAAAGTATACAAATTCAACAGCAGTGTAGAAAAGAACGAATTTTTAAGGTATCATCCTCAATGGCAGAATAAATGTATTCATTACTGTTCTTCTGGATATTAAAGTATATGAAAGTATCTCTAAAAAGTGGTATATTCATGATGATTTAATAGAAAATCACCTGAGAATATTTGATTTACTGACAATATTATTAGATACAGGATTTCTCCAAAGAATTTGGCAATCCAAGGAAAATAGTAAATATTAATAAAACATTCCAATATGTGAAAAAGGCCATAATTTATCATTGTCTATTTAGGCCTCTATTATTATGTATTTACTGCAATATAATGCACTGATAATGCACTGATTCTACATTTAACTAAATCTTCTCTGAATGCCTAACCTAAAAAGCTCTGAAAATGCAAGGTGTTGTGTTACAAAATAAGAAATCAGAGTGAGAAGAGCTACGGTGCTGCATAATAATTAGCTTCTATTTCTAAGGGCTTTCAAAGATGATTGTTAAACAATGTACATGCATAAAATTTAGTGTAGACCTATATATGCCTCAGGCACTATGAAAAAGTTGGACAAGGTGGAGGAGGACAAGGAGAAGGAGAAGGAGGAAGAGTACAAAGAGAAGGAGGAAGAGTAGAAGGCAAGAGGAGGAAAAGGAGAAGGAGGAGTAGGAGAACTAGGAGGAGCTCTTCTAGGTCCTTGGGGAAAGGAATATCAGGAGTACTTGCAGCTGACAGTCACAGGAAAAACAAACAAGGGAAGACAGCAACTTTTCTAAAGAGATTTTTATCTGTTTTGGTAAAGGAACTGTCAGTGCTGTGTGTTCTATGATTATGCAGCGTGGTCAGGGAAGAGGAAGTTAGTGAGATAAAGGATGTTACGCTGATTTTTGACAAATTTAAGTACACAATAAATTCATTTTGACGACTGTCAAAAATGTCATTCCTGTTATTGTTTTCTTGAATGTAGTATCTGTCTAAAATGGATTGGATGAGTCTCTACATTTAATTAAGATTACATTTGCATATTTTATCAATGCAGTATTTAACAGCCAAATGAACAACAAGCATGAAGAGTTTAGGCAAGGAAATATCTAGTTCTGGGATACACACAGAGACCTCAATTAAGGAATTAAGTTTTAAGCTCCTTCACTGAGTACTGGCAAACCTTTAATAAAGAAAAACATTTAAAGATAGGTTAAATTAGGATGACTTAAATTTAGGTCAAAGAAAATGAAAACACATGAGCATTAGGGATAATCACTTGGATATATAAAATAGAGTGTTCCATCTGCTTTAGATGTGATTTGTCCCCCTAATATTCACATGTACGAGCTTTGTCCTCAGTTTGGTGATGTTTGAGGTAGTAGAAACTTTAACAAGCACAGTACACTTTGATTATCCTCAGTGCTTTCCTCTGGAGGAATTAGTGTAGACCTTACGGGACATGGGTTAGTTCCCACATACTCAGGATCCTATAAAGCAGCAAGAGTACCTTCCCAATGCTATGACTTCTGAACTGTGACCATGTGACCTTACCCTCTCACATGGGCTCCTGTCACAAAATCATCTCCCAACTGGGATGCAGACAAGATGATTGCAACCTCAGGATTTCTATGATTACAAATGAAGCATACTAATACAATGACTTCCAAAATTCTGTCATGCTTATTCTACTTTTTAAAAACAAATACTCTTGATCTTTTAAGCTTTTAAATCATGTAGCTTCTAATAGTAGGCATATCACAAAAGACAATAAACTAAGCAAATGCAAAAGTCTATTGCAATGCAGTGCCCCCAGACTGGCAGCCTCCAAGTGTTATTTCGAGAAATGTTCTAACTTCCCTCAGATTTTACTTAACTTTCTTCTCTCTTGTGCCCCCCTCCAAGGCTATCCATCTTCCCACGTGATTTATTAAGGCTGCTTGTCTATGTGCTGGGAGGGCAACAAAAGGAGATGAAGTATTTTCAATCCCAACATCAGAGAATGTCCCACATTTGTCATCAGAACAATCAAAAAACCCATCTGATTTTGGGAAGAGCAACTGGCAAAAAAAATCACACTCTCCTCATCCTGTGAAAAGTCTAAGACATTTACTATTTGAATACAGAAATAACTGAAGAACAGTATTTCTTCTGTGACTTAGAATTCAATCCATGTGGGAATATTGAAGGTCTTGAAATTGGGAGAAGAGAAATGAAGAAATAAGCAGTCATTTTAAGGAAAGCTAGAATCGGCATAAAATGTAAAATGGCGTCCTAAAATTAATAATAGTAAGTCTATTTATTCCTATTATGCCCAAGGCACTTGGCTGCTACTACAGGGGCTAAAAGAAAAACAAACAACCATATTCCGCCTAGGGAAGGAGGGAATGGAATAATTTATTGAGTATTTATTATAGGCATTGTACTTCATTTTTATGCCATCCAGTGCTCAAAGCATTATTATGACTTAGGGAATATTATTTTCAATTTTCAGGACAGAAGTGCAATGAAGTGGAAATAACTTTGACTTTAGAGTCAGATATACTTGAATGTGAAGTACAGATAAGCCACTTGACAGTTCCAAAGAAGACATTTAAACTCTTAGTTTCAGTTTCCTCACTAATCAAACAGGGAAACATGACCTTCCATTGTCAATGCCAAAATAGTAGCTCTGCTCTGTTCTTCAGCTGACTTTCATATGAGCACAATGAAGATAATAAATAAATTCAATGCTTTCATTCAAGTAAAATATATCTGCTAGAACTTTCCCATGCACTATCTCACTTAATCCTCACAGCAAGCAGATGAAGGGGAAAAGGTTTTTATTTCCATGGTGTTGCAAGTAAGAAAAATAGCTCAGAGATACAAAGATAGCTGTCTCTCATCATAAAGAGATTAAGAGGCATGGTCAGTACCAGTCATAGCATGCAGCCCTCCTAGAGATGCTTCTCCATAGGATGAACAAACAGCAACAACAATATTAGCTTACATTTAGGGATTATGTTAGCCACTTTCTCATCACTCAGAAAACACTGGACAATAGCAACTTGAAAAATAAGAGGCTCATTTGGGTCACAGTTTCAGGGTAGTTCAGTGCACAGTTCGCTACAAGCAGAAACAGCACAGCACAGGGCTTGTTGGAGGAAGATGCTTGCCTCATAGCACCCAAGAAGCAGAGAAACAGTGGAGGAATAGCTGGGGACAAGCAGCTAGAGACCTTTCGACTTCACACTGCACCCACCCCCATATCCAAGCCGGCACCAACTTCAAGCTTAGGAGACTTTTGGGGAATATTTCAGATCTCAAGAATATCACAGAATAACTTAGACTCTATCATAATCACATTAATTTAACGAATTTATTTATTTCACACATAAAATGTATGAGAAATGTAGTGATCACCTGTAATTTACAGAAGTGCATATTCAGGACATAACAAATTAGTAGTAGAGCTAGAATTTGAACTATAGAGCCCTTTTCCACAACTAATTAACAATTATGAGACCGTGTGTATGTCACTTAATATTTCATTGATTTTAGAATTTTTTATACATAAAGGGTTGCCGTGGACTACATAATTTTAATAACTTTAAAATGTTAAACCGTGACAGACTTTCAATTTTATTAGGTTCATTTATAAAATGGCGATGCTCCTTATTTAATACAGTTCATATATGCAGCTCTGCCAAAGCAGTCAAACTTCAAACTCCTTTTCTGTCTATGATTCTATCTTTTAAAATCAATCTTTTTCATCTAGGTGTGGTGGTGCACCCTGTAATCCCAGCACTCGAGAGGTAAAGGAAGGAAGGGTGCTTTGAGCTAAAGACCAACCTGGGCTACAACGTGAGGTCAGAGCTGCCCTGAATAGCATAGCAAGACCCTGTCTCAAAAAGAAAATGAGCAAAGAAAAATCAATCTTTTCCTCTCATTGTTTTTTCATGTTACTTCTTGAGTATTAGTTCAGCACGAGCTACAGGTTCCAGTGATGGTGTCCCCATCTGAAGGACTTTCTCTGGATCTCCTGAATTGCCAGTGTTCTGCTAAGCCAACCCTTCCCCATGGCCCCTTTAACCACTCCCAAATTAACTGTGTTTGAGTGACTTATCTAGTCTAGTGTTGTATGAATCCATGTCATACTCTATTTTTCTGCAGTACTTTTTTAGCTCCAACATTTCTAATCTGGAGGATTCTGTTTCTGAATTAGACTGGAGCTAATTCAGAATGTCAAGAGGTTTGTGTCCTGAAAATCTCCCTGAGTCAGAACAACACATATTTTATATAAATAGAAACTCAAATGAAATAGAGAAGAGAATGCAAGCATTGGGACTAAATATGATTTTATGATTTCAGCTCATGTTAGAAAGAATGGCTATATCAAGATATTTTTAAAAGCTGAGATGACCTGTATTTTAGTATTATTAAGTGACTATTTAAAATTTATCTATATAAATCTACCTTTTCTGTTGAGTTGCTTCTGTGTAGATATTTGCTGCCTTTCAGTACATTTAATCTTTAATCAAATGTAAAAATACTTTTTTGTGGAAAACCAGGGATTTAACTCACACCCTTGTGCTTGCCAGGGAAGCACTTACTCTACTGAGCTATCTTCCTAGCCTCTGAAAGGTAAAAAGAGGTATACTTATTATTTTGTATTGGGGATTGAACTCAGGACCTTGTACTTGCCATGAATGTGCTTATACTGCTGAGCTATTTCCCCAGGCCAAAAGGAAAAAAGAGAAAGAAACCAATGACAAATACTGTTGGGGCTGCAGGGTCAAAGAATCCTTTCTCCACTGCTGGTGGGAGTACAGACTGGTGCAATCACTGTGCAAATCAGGATAGAGAGTTCTCAAACAACGAAACTAGAGCTTCCCTTTGATCTAGCCATTCCCCTTCCTGATATCTTGCAAAAGAATTAAAACCTTCAAACCACAGCAATAAATACATACCTATGTTTATAGAAGCAGAGTTTGATGGGTATTCTGAAGCAGCCTAAAAGCCCAACAACTGATGAATAGATAAACATTGTGTTTTATACAATGGTTTATTACTCTGCCATAAAGCATGGTAAACTTGTGAGGTTTCTAGGTAAATGCATGCACCTTGAGATCATATAGTTCAGTGAAATAAATAAGACACATGTAAATATTGAATTGCTTCTCTTGTGTGAAAAATCAAAACTGTGAATAAGGACCAAAATGTATGCAAGATATTGTGAAATAGGGAGACAATATTGAAATGAGCTGGGGATCTAGGGCCAGGGAGGAGAAAAGGAAGGAAGGGAAAATAAATATAAAGAGAGAAGAAGTGTTGAGAAGAGATTAAGGGAATAGAAAAAAATAAAGCTATATTATGTACAGGTACAAATTCTCTATGAGCACTGTGTTAATTATGTACATCGACAATGTACAAACATACTGAATTGAAAAGTAAAAATAAAATCTCTCAAAGAGAAACTTTCTTACATGGAACTAATGATGCTTGACATTTCCCTTTTTTTCTGACTTTCACAATTTTGAATAGTGACATTTGCAGAACAATTGAGAGGTTATCAAAAACGTTACATAATTTTTAATGAAGCGGTCTCCAGTATATTACAGGTACTGAAAACTATGCCCAAAAGTGCTTGTATATACGTGAATGTGTGTGTGTGTGTGTGTGTGTGTGTGTGTGTGTGTAGCTGTAAGTACGTGTGTTTGTGTGCACTAGATGTCTTTCTGGACTGTAGCACTTAGAATGAAACAATAGTGGGTAGAAATGGAATGATGTAAAATATAACTGTCATTCCTTTTCATTTGTCATGGCATCTGAAAATGTTGGTAATTCTGACTGACACATTCTCAACAAGCTGCTTAGATATTCCTGTTATCTTCACCTAACAAACCATTGCCTTTATACTATTACCTGGCTGCGTGAATAAATCAATAATCTAGAACCTAAAACTGGATACTCCGTGTCATATTATTCACAGACATATCCCTGCGCACTTGTATCATATATGTGAATGTGGTTGAAATTTCTATTTTATTTTGCTAACTTTGAACAGAAATTCTTTCAGAATTACTGAAAGCATTTTAAAGAAGGTATGTAACTTTAAATGAAACAAATTAGTGGTTATATATTGAACATTTTCTTTATAGAGGTTGTTAAGGCAAATGCTATGAATGAGATCACTATTTTCCAGAAGTTATGCGGATATGTGAACGGTGTCGAATCACTGATGTCAAAAGTAATGTGGAAGCACTGCAACTGTCAAAGATGAAAACAATAAGTTTAGAAACACAGAATATAAGTTTTCATAAACCTCCCAAATGTTTTGATCCATAGTAGAATGTCTATCCCCTCTATGTTAAACATTATTTTTCCACATTTATTACACAAAGAATGATAAGCATTCTGTGTTTTGTTTTCAATCAATCTCCACTTTAGGTCCAAGATTTTACAGGCACAGCCTGAGAGATGGGCACTTCCACAGTAATACACTGAGGAAATTATAAAGGAGAAGGGGTGTGAAAGGAACAGTGTAGGGGAGACGGAAAGCTAAAGAAATGTCATCCAACTAGGAGATAAATTACAAAAAGAGTTCTGAAGGATAATAAGCAACAAAGAATCAGGCCCACTTTCTGGTACAGATCTGTCACTGGTTTCAAGTTACCTGTGGTGGGGTACACATGGCCTGCCAGGTTCCTGGCTCCCGTCTTGTCACAGGTATCCTCTAGAATAGGAGACAGTTGGGAGGATGCATTAAATGATGTGGTTAAGTTGGTGGGAGGGCACCAGCTCCCATTATAAGGAGTAAAGGGAATAAGTTTTACTTTGAAAACAGTGTAAAAGACAAATGTATGATTTGTGAAGCTTTGTTTTGTCGTTTTAAGAATTAAAATGAGATATATGTTCTTAATGTTGAAGTGTGTATTACATCTCTAGAATATATCCATCTTTAATAATTGAAATTTTGTGCCACCACCAAGTTAAAGTATTTTGTATTTGATTTACTATCATGGCATTAGAAGTATACCTGAATTTACAGTTTGTTAGATAAAGCAGTCATCTAGTTTACTAGGTAAATGGGAATGCAAGTATCAGTTTTTCAAGGGTTCCTAACGGAAATTTTATAAAACTTGAGCTAAGATTTGCAATACCTAGTAACAACCTAATGACATGGATTTATGGCCCTAGAGAAGGGGAATCAGAGTCAAAAGTTCTGTTACAACCAATTTAAATAATGCTTTTCACGCATTTCTATAGAAGAAGGAATAAGATTATTTTGACACAGGAGACCACTAGGGAACCTCAGCAAGAAGTATCTGTTGGGATTTTGAGGACAGTTGCCTGCTTGTAAGAAAACTCCTCAGCTATGCTTCAAAAATACGATTTACTGTGCTTCATTCTGAAAGTAGTTGGAGGTACTGGAGCCATCTCAGACAATATTATAACAATGAATATAGAAGATGCTAAAACAATATGGAAGCTTCTTAAATTCCTGATGATCATGATGCACTGTCCTACTCTGCCAGAAATGTACTGTTCACAGCTGGATTACTTTCATGTGACAGAGAAATACGCTTCTTTTACTGGACATATCATTATATCAACATTTCTAGGACATGTAGCCAAACCCGATCTTAACATATACAGACACTTCTTCAAATGCAATATGTAAACTGCTTACAGTTATCCATACTGGTTGCATCTCAAATTTTCCTGAACAATAAATAAAGCACACTGGCAAAATACATGATTACTTTTAAAACAGAGTTTTCAAATACAGTAAGTTCAAACTGGACAAAAGCCCATAAATTAATGCAAATGTGTGGAACACTTTCATTACACAAGTGCAAATTAAATCAGACTGCTCTGCTATAAGAAGCTGTTGCCTGCTTTGAAGTAAAAAGCATCATGTAACTTTTATTACTGCATTTCTTTGAAAAGTACCAAATATTTTCTTTTCTTGGTGGCTCCAGTCTTTGTGAATGTAAAGTATTCAGTACCACTGGGATAAAAACAGAATGTTGAAGGTCACACGATATAAGCAGCTAAGATTTCAATTCAAGGTCATTCACTGGACTCTCAGGCAGCCAAATCCTGTTTGTTGCCAAATTGACTGATGCCTTCAGCCTTGAAATAAGCAACACTGATTCTGAGTACATTTTAGGAGACACTTCATACACTAATACATCATTTATATACATCATTAAAATCATAGCAGAGCAAGAACAGCTGACTTCAGAAATAAAAAATTAGAGGCCAACTTGAAATTATCTATAATAATCAGTACAAGACTATAAAGATTTAAAAAATTAGATGATAGATAAGTACTTTCAAAGCATGGTCATTATAGTGCACTAAATTTCATCAGTTGTTAAATGAAGATTTAATGTAGAAAAATAAATGCTAGCTACTAAAATATGAAATTTGCATCTTTAGAAATAAAAACTAGGGTTGGCCAGGTAGCTCAGTGGATTAAAGTGTCTGCTTAGGGAGACACAAGCACCAGGGTTCAATCCATGGCAAGCTGTGCCAGCCCTCCCGAGGGGCACACTGAGACTGATTGAGACTGGACATAATAGCATGTGCCTGTAATCCCAGTGCTTAGGAAGCTGAAAAGAGTAAGATCACTATGAGTCCAATCTACATAGTGAGACTCTATAGACCCTGTAATAAATACATTAAATTAAACATAAACAGCTACACTCTCTTAATTTACTGATAAGAGACATCCGCTATAATAATGTCAGTAAGTATAATATCATGTATGCACCTTGTACGATACCAAAACATTATGAAAACAGTTCGCAATGTATTAATTTTTCAAATACGTCCTGTTAAGGTGTCTTAAAACTGTCTCATTGATATTTGTACTTCAATAAAATAAAGAAATAAAAACTAAACTGTAAAAGGAAGGTCACTGTAGAAATTTTATTACACAACTCTTGCATTCATATGACTATTTTAGAACCCAGATATAAGTTAGTAGATAAGCAAAGATTCTACAGTTAAATATTCACTCCCTCAATACCAAAACTATTACATTCGATTTGTCCCTAACATAAGTATTCCATTACTCTTGACTATTGTTAATTTTTCTGAAGTATGACTTTCACCTGTAAATATATTTAATAACAAACAATAAAATCTCTTGGATGTCATATTTATCACACATTGTTAAATAAAATCAAATATAGTGTGGTTTATACAAATATGTTATCTCTTGAAATACTGACTTCATGATCAAAATACTTCATTTTATTGACATATTATCAACTGAGGGTTACCTATTTGCAGTTACTTGCAGCATGATATTTATATTTCTTTGAAGCCTTTCAAGTATACACTCACACAGATTTGGGAGGATACAAGCTATTACAGTTTTCTTATACCAGGTATCCTTTCACCTGCATCTTCTTTAATCTGTTTGCCTTAGCCTACCTTGAATGCTCCCCTCTGATTATTTTGGGTAGAACTTACCTGATTTCAGTTCTTGGAGTTGATATGAGATAGAACCTGCACAATCAGAACATTACATTCCTGAGTTATATTGATTGATTTAAGAATATCTAGATCATGTCATCCACACCTAAAATGTTATTATTTTTCACTAGAATTGTAGTGCAATGATGCCAATCAAAGCTAACAAAGTACACTACAGTGAGAAATAATGCCCCAAAAAGAAAGTTGAAGATAGGATGCGAGTGTAAGCCTGGTAACTGAACTAAGTGGCATCATTTGAGCTCCCAAATCTAATTATGCCTGAAGTGATCAATCTTCAGGATTTAGATACATGAACAAGTGAAACTTTTTATTTTTTTAACATTTTGTAGTTGGAGTTTTGTCATTCATAAATAAATAATCTCAACCTACCCTTATGTGTGTGTGTATATATATATATATATATATATATATATATGAAATCTAAATTCTAATAATAATTGACTAAAATAACATTTATTCAGTTTCTTAAATTTCAGTCTCTCTAGCACTTGAAGAGTGAGAAAAAATAGGTTATAGGATTAATCTTATTTCAAAAATGACCAAATCCAATCCACTGATTTTTCAACAAGGACATCTAAATCTGAAAGTTAAGTTGGATCAAACTTAATATCCTTGCAACCACAGGTCAGAAATAAAATGAAAAATATGACTGGTCTCTAGGTCAGCCATTCTGTACCATTCTATAGTCAGCTCACTTCAGCAACAAATCAGCTGAAGCACAGGCAACTCTAGAACAAGCTGGTAAATTTTGTAAGTAGCCATTGATCCCAGAGAGGTATCACTGTGTGGTGGCAGCAAAAGCTTAGGAAGCAGGAAGTATATGTGTCTTTGAACTCCACCTCTAACTTAGAATTCTGTATCTGTAAAATGTGAGTTAATGGTAGCTCCCTCAAAAGCTGTCCTAAAAAACACACTCACTCAAATATGTAAAGTTCTAACTATAACATGTTCCAATGTCAAGTGCTGCAGATTTGCTGTATATCACTATTATCCACGGAGCATTTATAATGAACAATATGCTTCAGAAATTTAATGTTTTTGGTATGAACATTAATCTACAGATGTTTTGAAAAATGCTATGTGAAAGTCATTTTAAAAATCCAAAACTTTCAGCATGCTGGCTCCATTCAGCCTTAGTCAGATTGTACTTTTGACTCCCTGTCTAAAATTTTCTATACTTTCTCACACATTGTTATTTCTCTCCAGGAAAAAGAAATGAATCAATAAATAAATGCCCACCTGGCAAAGTTTTTCTCTACCTATGTATGAACCAGAAATACCACTTGTTTCTGATGTGCATTCCCCAGATATAATAATTATCCTCTAAGCACAACCACTGATTACTATGGAAAATATTGTCAGCAAAATATACCCCAAAATATATTACTGAAAACGAGGAAAAAATTTCCAAAACAAAACCATGAACACAATCCAAAAGAAAAATTATATCTTAAATAAATTCATAGAAAGAGAAAGCTGTGCTGTGTTTGTTAAAAGATACTGCCTTTTCTACTTCACATTTTGAAAAGTATGTCTCTGGATTTTGATTTTAATTCAAACTGGCAAACTTATGATTTAATCACATGCACATATTAGTAAAGCAAAAATAGAGTAGGGAAAACAATATTCCACAATTGGTATTAAAGCATAACTATTTCTCTAATTTACATAAAGATGTCATTCCTATACCAATTCATGTCCAAAATGTTACAGTAGATAATAATTGTATTTTAATTCACATTATCAGTTTGAGAGAGAAAGCAATCAAAGAAAACAAAGTGACAGAAAACAAACATTTTTGTGATTCAATAATTTTTATCAATAAAATTTAAAGCAGGACTAGATTCTGAACCTTTAAGATAAACCCAGTATTTTATTTTTGAACAAATTCGACTAGTTTTTTTTTTCTGCAAAATTGCATATAATCCTAATTGTACTTTCAATCTGAATATCGTGCCTCATAATGACTGTAGAGATGTCTTTTTATAGAGCAAGATAAGGAGCAACTGAATCATATTCATGGGAATGAAATTACTATTTTCTGAATAATTCCAAAAATATATTTTGAATCTCTTAAATTCTATGAAGTAAACTAAATAAATCAAATTTAAGTTAGTCACTTTAATAGGAAGATGATTTATAAAAATTTTCTTTTGGTGACAATCAGTATAAATTGGGCTCAAGATATATTTGTCCTATATCCATGGATAAGAAGTAGATAAGGAAAAGGTCCAGGATGTGGTGGTCCACAGGGAAAAGTTCTGAAATTACCTTTCCCAATGTTGACAAGTCAACTCAGCACTTGCTGTCTCAACAGGTGCACATTTAAGCCCACAAACTATTAGCTATTTGTAAAAGCAAAGCAAAGGATAGTCCCCACACAGCTGTGCCTCTGGCTGCCACTACAAAAGAATGAAGCTTGGCTATTTTTAGGTTTGGGGTAGGCAATCAGCCAAAGCTCAGCAGTGCGACAAGAGCATGTGCAGAGATAATGGAGACTTTAGAGTTGTGCCATATAGAATCTCCAGTAGCCCAACTATTTGTCTGAACTCCTTGAACCTCTGCTGTGTTTCCTGTGGTCACCAAACCATCACTTTGTCCATCGTTCTACATTTACATATCTTTCTACACCCTTCTGCTGTTCCAACTTTATAGCTCAGTTATGTCTATAGCTTAAACCTGTGCAACTTTCCTTATTAGTACCTCCATAGAAGGAAAAGGAGAGGAAAAAGAAAGAGGAGGAGGAAGAGGAGGAGGAAGAAGAGGAGGAGGAGGAGGAGGAGGAGGAGGAAACCAGAAACTTCATGCTTTCACAAAGAAAATAGTGGGATTAATTTATTTATAATCTGTCTTTGATTCCATGAAGCATGTATGCCATGGAGATTGTTACTGCTGCTCTGGAACACAAAAAGATAGCAAAAGCTTAAATGATAAAGAGTGGCAGGTAAACCTATTGATATACACAAAGGCAAGGAAGAAATTATTGTGTTTGGACAGTTAAAAGGGCATCCTGAGGGTAAGGGAGTATGATAGTCAATGGTGTGCTGTAGTTTTATTTGTTAAATGCTGACCGTGAAGGCTAATATATTTTGGAGTGTATCTCTGCAAATTCTACTCTGGACAAGTATAATTTTACTTGATTTCCATCATTTACAGGTGGAAAGTTATGTGTTAATGCAATAAACTATTCTTTATTATATCTTGTGTTCTTCATAGCTCTTTGTAATTTACATACTAAAACTGTGCACATATTCACCTTACACTTTTGTTTTGCTGTCATAATAGTAATAAAAGGACTCATTGTTTCCTTTTAGAATATTTTGTTGTGAATTGGCAAAACTTTTTATATATGCAATACAGTTTTTAATTATAAAGTGCTTTGTTATAAAATTAATAAGGAATATAGGTCAAAGAAAATAAAGTTAAACCTTAATTTTATAGAACTTCTTTATCTCTGCAAGAGCACATTTGAAATAATAGCTTACATTATGTGGAATAATTATCTGAAAACATATTTTAACGTGTTATTTTTTGTGGTACCAGGGATTGAACTCAGTACCATGCTCTTACAGGAAAATTCTTATTTTACTGAGCTGTCTCCCTGGCCACTTAACGTGTCCTTATAAATGCAATTTTTAGTCCTAGGGTTAAACATGATAAATAATGAAATGATATTAATATATTATTTCCTACTTTTATTTTATCCTCAGTATGCTAAACCAAACCCTGAGAAGACTTCAATGACCATATAGGAAATATAAAATTCATGTGTTGGTATGTAAGTTTTAATCTACCTAGGTCTTAACCATCCAGCAGAAAAGTATAAAAGTATAAAAATGAAGTAAGTAAATGAAGTATACATCGTGAGCCCATAATATTAAGCTGAGCTGTAAATGGATATGGTCGACAACTTCTTTGAGTAACTCCCTATGGTTGCAGAATGCTGGACTGTGTTGGATTGTGGTGTCGAGTTCAAGCACCTAAGGTAGTTGAATGTCAATGGAGTACCAATTTTGACAGGTGTACACAAAGGAAGAGTTGTAGAAATAAATCATGATGTGTGTATATGGACAGTACAGTTGGGATAGATAACGCTGTGCTTCTACATAATCATATGAGAGGCAAGATCTGCACTCATGGTGGTTGGACAGGATATTATGTCGGCTTTTAGTGCTATGGTCATCCACTAGGTAAATAATTATTGGATTTTTGATACAACTCAGCCATAAAAAAACCTGTAAGTATAATATCATGTATGCACCTTGTGCAATACCAAAGCGTTGTGAAGACGGTTTGCAATGTATTGATTCATCGACTCTGTATGGTTAAGGTGTTTTGAAACTGTCTGATTGACATTTGTATTTTAATAAAATAAAAATAAATAGAAAAAAAAAGTATGCTAAACCAAAGTCAGGATGGCATATGCAATTGCAAGGACTAATTCTCAGCAAGTCAATATTGTGCAGAGATAAGCTGGGTTAAAAGGAAGTATCTTATTAATGAGGACACTATTTGCCAAAAATAATGTATTGGTCCTTCCTCTCATGATAATAATTGAAAACAGATTATACTGTAAGTTGGTGTATTTTTTTTTTTTTCGGAACCGGGGATTGAACTCAGGCCCTTGCGCTTCCAGGGAAGTGCTTATTTTACTGAGCCATCTCCCCAGCCCCTAGATATTGTAAGTTGGTGTATTTTTTTTTTGCGTAAAAACAGATTATACTGTAAAGAAGAACATAAAGAAGTCAATCTTATGAAATTAAATGGTTATTTTGCCTCTGTAAAATATATTGTAGCCAAGCCTGTGGTATTAGGATTGCAAAATATTCACAGCCAATCTGGATAACCTAGTATGAGGAAAATGTGAACTACGTAGAACCTATCTCAAAAACACAACAAAAGCATTTTCCAATTTTAAAAATGTATTTTATATACAAGCATTTTCTTTACAAGATAAACCCTGAGAAGACTTCAATGATCACATAGGAAATATAAAGTACATGTGTTGGTATATAAGTTTGGATCTACCTAGGTCTTAACCATCCAGCAGAAAAGCATAAATGTATAAAAATGAAGTATACATCGTGAGCCCATAATATTAAGCTGAGCTGTAAATGGATATGGTCGACAATTTCTTTGAATAACT
>PVKA01036664.1:0-21609 GCA_004027165.1 Ctenomys sociabilis
ATAATTATTGAATCTTTGATATAATTCAGCTATAAAAAAACCTGTAAATATAATTTCATGTATGCACCTTGTACAATACCAAAACGTTCTGAAAACAGTTTGCAATGTACTAATTCATCGACTCTGTATGGTTAAGGTGTCTTGAAACTGTCTGATTGACATTTGTATTTTAATAAAATAAAAATAAATGGAAAAAAAAGAATTAACTACTTCTTTCCACAAGCCATCAGAACTGCACAGTAAAGTTGTCCAAACCATCCTGCTTACAAACATAGATAAATTTCATTCCCCCACTCCTCCTCAACTCAGTAACTTTTTCCTTTAGAATAAGTTCTTTCCCTCTCCCTAGAATCTATTGCACCCTTCAGATTCCATTTATCTCTTCCAGGTTCTTATACTAAGAAGACAACATGATGCAAAACCAAAATTAAACATATTCCAAATTTTATTGTCAAATTATTCACAACAATTCTTATTTGAAAGTCATGTTCCTTTGCAATGAGTGGATGAGAGCCCTGATCTGTAAAGTCTCAACTTTTTGCCATCAAATATGAAAACTGCCAATTATTTTGGTGAAAATATTGCTTTAACGGAATTTTATTGAATAGTTCTCATATATAAAGCTTCAGAATCCAACATGATGGATTTCCAGACTAGAGGTGGTAAAATGTTTGTCTCTGTTCTTTTTTTTTTTTTGTCTTATTCTCTTCCTCCTTCAGAATTGCCTGTTCCTGTAGGTCCTAACAATCAGGGGCATTTGCAACAGAAATCTCAGTGATCCACAGCTTGGTCACTTCGCCACATTTCTTTTGTTCTTTTTTATTTAGATAACCTATATGTGACATCTTTAGCCAATAACAATATTAAAATCTGCAATTCATGATAGCAATTTATACCCAGGGTAGAGCACCTTTATTCCTAGGATTGCACCATCTTTCAGTCACAGCAGTATACCCTTAGTCTCAGCATCACACACAAGGTCCACTACTGAAAATCCCCATGTATGATATCTCTCACACAACTGTTGGAGCTTTTCTGAGCTGCAGCCCACCTTCCCCCACACTGTGGGAAACTTGCTAAAATCATACCTGCACCCACATAATCATGCAACCTTGAAGAGAATTTTTTAATACATTAGTTATTTTCCTCATTCCTGACATAAAATACTTGACACAAAAATTGCAGAGAAAAGATTTATTGTAGCTCATAGCTTGTAGGTATTTCAGTTCATATTTTGCTACCTCCAAGGTAGATTGGCACGGCGGAGGAGCATCGTAAAGGAGAAAGAGTTCATGGCATGCAGCAGGCACCAGAAGCAAGCTGCAAAGTATTGAAATAGCAAGCAGTAGCTGACAAACAACACTTCTTATCTCCCTTATATTCTATCTAGAATACCTTAGAGTGGACTTACACTCAAGTATCCACTGTTGAAAATCCCCACCTATGAGGATTTGGGAGGACATATAGACACAGGTCATGACACCTAATATATATATATATTGGTCTTCCTTTTCATTATCTCTTTCTTTTCTTAATATTCAAGAAGGATAGGGGTTAATAACTGAATAATAATGAAGACCAGAAACATATTAGAGCAATGGAAAAAATTAAGAAAATAATTTTTCAACTTTCTTAGATATGCTAGATTAGATTTAGATTGGTCAATATTTGACTTCTTTATATAAAATAACAAAGTGAGGATCACTTCCTTGATGAGCACTGTGACAATATACACTTGACTATGAACACTTCCAAGAGGCTTGAAAATACCCTTAGCAGTTATGTTCTATAGCACATGGCTGGATTCAAGTTGGGACACACTCAAAAACTACTTTATCTACTTGCTAAATAAGCCAGATAAAGTCCAAGTGGGTGCGCATGGTCTGAGCTTTGATGAGATGCTGCCCACCTCTCTGACCATCACAGAAGGAAGGTTAACCCCAGACAGCTTCTGAGACCATCTTGAATTCTGCCTGACACTTCTCACAATTGTCAAAGCTTTTCTAAGCTTCAGCCCACCTGCCCCCACATTGTGGGAGCCTTTGTGAAACCTTACCTCTCCCCACACAATCATGTAACCTTGCTGAGCATCAGCCTGTATCCATCATCATTTGAGTCCTCCTGAGCTGCTCCTCCATCTTCACCACAGAACAAGCCACACTGAACCTTAAAGGGTGCGAGCTTTTGTGAGCCTACCCCACACTCTACTATCATGAGAGCCTTGCTGACTCCTTCCCTATTCCCTACAATCACTACTGAGTCCAGTTGAATACTGGGTGCTCGAAAAATGTCAAAATAAATAATCAAAAGGCCATCTGAGACCTCCAGCCCAGCCAGAGCAAGTCCAGGAAACAAGGGCATAAAAGAACTTGGAAGTTACAGATCTAAAATTTCTGAAATGACAGCAACTGAAGAAATAATTCTATTAGGCTATATAAAAAAAATCAACTCACATATCTCTCAGGTAAAAAAGAAATGAGAATCATGAAAGAAATGTTCAGCATATTGAAAGAAGACATAGACTTAAAAAATAGAGAATACAAAAATTATGGAAACACTAACTGAAAAACTGAGGATGGAATTAAAATGAAGGAAACAGAATTATACTGATATCTAAGGAATTAAGAAACCTATTGAAAGTTGGCAAAATTGCTTCAAAGTAATTGAAGATAGACTTTCAGACCTTGAACATAGCATTCCAGCTAGTGAAAAGGAAAGGGAAGTTCTCTTAAAAATAACAAGGAACCAGGGAATAACTATTCAGCAGCTAAAGATAATTCAAAGAAAAGCAATATAAGACACAGGTGTCACAGAAACAATCAGAAGTCAATACAAATGACATAATAAACAGGACTATTTGCAGAAGTAGTAAAAGAAAATTTCCTAAACATGGGGAAAAATTTCTGACATGTAAGAATGTATACATTAACATATGCATATAAATTCCAGTTAGGCATAGTAAAAATAAATCAACATCTAGACACATAATAATCAAGATCCCAAAAATTTTGCAAAAGGATAGAATATTAGAAGTTATGAGAAAAGAGACAGATTACCTACAATGGGAAACCAATCAGAATCATGGCAGATTTCTAAACACAAGTTATCAATTCAAGAAAAGCTTAGAGTAAGATATTTCAGGTCCTTAAACAAAATAACTTCCAATTGAGATTGACATATCCAGCTAAACTATCTTACAAGTTTAATAGAGAGATAAGATACTTTTGTGACAAAGAATAAAAAATTTATGACCACCAAACCAACACTACAAAGAGTATTGACAGATATTTGAGAAAGAGACAAAAGTAAACACAATTCAAGAACAACATAAAAGAACCACCAGAGCAAACAAAAATTTTTAATGAATTTGGTACAGGGTGTCACTACACAGCTTGGTCTCATAGTGATCCTCCCATTTTCAGCCTCCTCAGCATTGGGATTACAAGAATGTGCCACTATGCCCTGTCTTGATGGCTGGCCCAGCACCCATAGAGGCAGGACCAGGGTGGCATGTGGTACAAGAGATCAAATTCTGGGCCCTACACTTGCCTAAACAGATGCTTTATCCTCCTGAGCTATCTTGCCAGCCCTTAGAGCAAGCAATTAAACAGAGGTAGGAAAAGTAAAGAATATACAGGACAAAAATAACATGACAAAAGTAAGCCAATACATTTCAGTTCTAAGCATCACTGTAAATGGACTCAGTTCACCAATCAAGTGAAGTAGGCTGGTAGAGTGGATCAAGAAATAAAATCCAAAATATGCTATAAGAGTTAATCTTATGCAGAAAACTTGAGATCAGAAAACTATGCATGGTACTTCAGCATGACAATCATGATCTTATCTTTAAAACACATTTAAATGTCCACTGTAGGATAGAAAAACCAGCCATTATGAGTTGTGGTCTTCCCAAAAATGTAGGTGGCTCTTGTGCTCTGTTGTGGTCCATGTTGCCTGGTACTGTTGCTGATGTCTTGCATATGTACATCCGTTAGCCTATGAACATTACCCATGAAACTCTTCCATGGGCCCCCTGAGTGGGCTGACAGCTGGGGTAACTGAAGGAATTTGAGGTGAGTGTTCTTGTGATGGCTGTGGAAACATCACCTGAAGGTGATGGACATCCCTGGAGAATGGCTGATAAGTGACCACCAAGCTTACCATGGCTACCTGTAGCCATCTTCTTGGCAGTTTGGAAGACCCTAGAGGACTTGGAAGCATTAGCCAAATTCCTGCCCTTCAGGATGAAAAAGTGGGATTGTGGAGCTGCAGAAGTACCTCAGTGGTCTAAGCACCTGTCTAGGCAAGTGCAAGAACCTAGGTTTGATCCACAGTACCACATGGTGTGCCTACTCCATGCAGGGCACATCAAGCCAGCCACCAAACTGGGTGTGGTGACACAAGCCTATAATCCTAGTGAAGGGGGAGGCTGAAACAAGAGGATCAGTGATTCTGAGCTTCGTAGTGAGACCCTGTACAAACTACATAAAATTAAACAAACAAGTGTGGTGGGTAACATAGCTCTTTGTTACTCTCTTCTACACATGAATCATAGGTGGATGCCACTTTCTTATCTCCTGAAATAAGATTATATACCCACACTTTGGAATTTCCATGTATTCACTCTTTAATAATTCTGTACTGTAATAATCCCTTTTCAAAATAAACTCAGAATGCATTTAGAAAAATGAATACAAAGCGAATTTTGACTAAACCATATTTTTTCTGATATAACAACACAGATTCTCTTATCCAAGTCCATAGGACTAGCAGCCAGTGTGTAAGCACTTGAGACACTGGGAAACTAGCATGACCAGAAGAATCTACGTACCGGAACCAACATCCTATACAAACAGGACAGACAATCAATATGGGAAGCACTAGGGATGCTCCACAACTAACCTTGACAAAGGAATCTATGTGCCACCCCCATACCATGGAACTGAAAACTAGTGTCAAAAGTGCTTAGAGGGCTAGGGAGATGGCTCAGTAGAATAAGTGCTTTCCTGGCAAGCACGAGGGTCTCAGTTCAATCACTGGTTCTGACAAAAAAAAAAAAAAAAGGAAGTGCTTAGGACTCAGCAACTGGTTGTTCCAGATGAATCCAGGAGGCTAATGTATCACCTCACACAGCATGAAACACCTGGGCCCTAGTAACTACACTGGGAAGTTCTGCAGTAATAAACTCACCAAATCTCTATACATAAAGACAGAGGAGAGCAGCCACACTCTACTCTCAATTAATTGGGAAGGCAGGATCTGAGGACAGACAAGAATTAAGAATTTCCAACACACAAAAGATATCCCTGGAGAACAAACTTTTTCTAGGGTGGCCTTGATAGTAGTGATATAGCTGCCTACTATCAAAATTTCTCAAGTATTACTGAAGAAATTAAAATAAAGAGCTCATTCTGAAATAGAAAATGACAAGACAAAGGTGCAAAATACAATCTCAGACCTCAAGGTTACCAAGAGGTAGAAGAATTCCAAGAGACATCAACATAGAAGAAATTGGAGGTGATAGACCTGAAATGTTTGAAATGATAGCAATCAAAGTAAAGAAACTATTTTAGACAGATTTAGAGGAAATCAGATCAGGAAATAATCTCTCAGGTACAAAAGAAATGATGATAAAAATGAAAGAATTGTACCCACCTGGCAAGCACAAGAATCCGAGTTCAGTCCCTGACCCTACATGCCATGTGAGCACCAACTATGTGCCCTTGTCCCAAACTTCTTAATGAGACCTTTTCTCAAAAAGAGAAAGGAAGAAAGAAAGAGAAAGAGAAAGAAACAAAGAAAGAAAGAAAGAAAGAGAGAGAGAGAGAGAGAGAGAGAGAGAGAGAGAGAAAGAAAGAAAGAAAGAAAGAAAGAAAGAAAGAAAGAAAGAAAGAAAGAAAGAAGAAAATGATGGAAACCTTAAAAAACAATACAAGTAAGAATTACAAAGCATGAAACAGATTCAAATAGATAATCAAGAAAAGAAGAAGTTAAAGTATCATTATTTGCGATGACATGATACTTTACTTGGAAGACCCAAAAACTCGACCAAGAAGATGCTAGAATTGATGCACAAATTCAGTAGCATAGCAGAATACAAAGTCAATATTCAAAAGTCAATAGTATTCCTCTACACAGTTAACAAACACACCAAGAGGGAGATTAGAGAAGCAATATCATTTACAATAGCACTGAAGAACATTAAATACCTTAGAATCAACCTAACTAAAGTCAAAGATCTATTCAATGAAAATTACACTACTCTGAAAAGTGAGATCAAAGAAGATTTCAGAACATGGAAAGATATTCCCTGCTCCTGGATAGGAAGAACCAATATCGTGAAGATGACAATATTCCCAAAATTGCTGTACAGATTTAATGCAATCCCTATCAAACTACCACCAACATACCTCACACACCTAGAGAAATGATTCCTAAAATGTGTTTGGAACCAGAAAAGAACTAGAATAGCAAAGGCAATCCTGGCTATCAAAGACAAGGCAGGAGGCATTACATTTCCCAATTTGAAATTATACTACAAAGCTACAGTGATAAAATCAGCATGGTATTGGCAACTAAATAGACCTGAAGATCAATGGAATAGACTAGAGCATGCAGAAGCCACTACAAACACACTCAGCCACCTTATCTTTGACAAAGAGACTAAACATGCTTACTGGAAGGAAAATAGCCTCTTTAACAAATGGTGCTGGAAAAACTGGCTCTCTACATTCCGAAAACTAAAATTTGACCCAAGTCTATCACCATGAACTAAGCTAAAGTTAAATGGATTAAAGATCTAAAAATTAAAACAGAAACACTAACTCTCCTGGAAGAGAAAGTAGCACTCAATCTTCAAGATATAGGGTAGACAAAGAGTTCATAAACAAAAATCAAACTGCATGGGTAATACTTGAAAGAATTACCAACTGAGACCTCTTCTTACTGAGAAGTTTTTGCATGTCAAAAGAAATTACCAACAAAGGGAAAAGACAACCCACAAATTTGGAAAAAGTCTTAACTAACAAGCACTTAGACAAATGTCTTCTCTCTAGAATTTATAAAGAACAAAACAAAAAAAAAAAAAAAATTAGGGCTCCAAAATTTAAAGACCAAATCAAGAAATGGTCATCTGAGAGGAATACACACTTCTCAGAGGACAAAATTATAAAAGAAAATAAATATACATAAAAATACTCCACATCACTAGCCCTCTATGAAATACAAATTAAAACAACACTGAGATATCATCTCACCCCAGAAAGAATGGCTATCATAAAGTAATCAGCCAACAACAAATGTTGGAGAAGCTCTGGGGGAAAAGGAACCCTTCTCCACTGCTGGTGGGAATGGAGACTGGTGCAACCATTATGGAAATCAGACTCCTTAAAAAACTAGGACTGGAAATCCCATTCAAACCTGCTATTCCAGTACAGGGAATTTTCCAAGAGGAACTGAGAACATCATATCATAGTGATATATGTGCACTTATGTTTATAGCAGCACAATTTGTGATAGCCAAATCTTGGAAACAGCCAAAATGCTCATCACCTGAGGAATGGATGAAAAAGATTGTGATATTTTTATACAATGGAGTATTTCTCAGCTATAATGAATGATAAACTCGAAGCCTTTATTTTTATGTGGATGCCACTTGAAGATATATTCATAAGTGAAATAAACCAGTCCCACATGTGTAAATATCATATAGTCTTTCTAGTATAAGAACTCAAAAGAAGAAATAAAAATAGAAAGATATTATACAATTAAAAGGAAAGCGAGAGCTTAAGGGTTAAACAATGAAGAGAAGGTCAGGAGAAAAGCTAAGAAACATCACAGGGGCAAAACCAAACATTGGTATGCACAAGATGGTTAAGGCAATGATCCTGAGAATCTTCAGCAGGTTTTTGAAATTAGCAGCTAAATTGTAGCATTCTCACCTGGACTAACTATATATGCTGATACCTGTGAATTAAGCAACTGCACTGAAGATAGCAATGTGTAATAGTGGGGTCATGCTTGGAATGCCTGCCATTCTGGTCTTCTGAATACATACTACTTGTCATGTCATATCAATTCTTGCTATATTGTCTATCAAGTAAATTTTTGTTTTAAAAAAGGGCAATGAATGAAAACAAGAGACAAGGAAAAAATGATATAGGACTGTCCTGCTACAATACTGTATACGATTACATTTCTTAATTTCTGTGTAAAATATGCAATTATTTATTCCAACTTTTTCAAGTATTTTTTAACTTTTTTAGTTTTTCATTTTTTTCTTCATATTCTGTAGGAATTTAAAGTTTAACATATCAATTCTTGATGGAAAATACCTGTTCCCATGTTATTTCTAAGATGTTTGATATCCAGACAGATAGTGAGGTAAGGCTCAACTGCCTAGGTTATATGACAATAATATCATTAAGCTTCTCTTCCAGAGGGTTAAGAACTCAAGTTTGCAGACAAAAATTAGAGAAATAGAAGGACTACATGGACAGCCAACATATTGGCTCTAGCCTTTCAAGGTCAGTGAAGACTCAGGACATAAGAGAACTGTACTATAACATCCTGTGACTCAGTTGTGTCCCATATTTTCTGACCAAGAGGATTATGAGGCCAAAGAGGAAAATGATTGACAAGGTAGAGTGTGCCTAAGGAGAGTCGCATGGACAGAAAACATTCTCTCAGGCTTTCACAGACAGAAAATTGGCCAAGCAAAGTAAAGCCATATTAATGTGCTTAGCTACGAAAGGCTCAAGTCAACAACTTCTGAAATGGCCAGTCCTACAGATAACCCACTACTGTTATGGACTACAATACTATATTGGATGATTTTCCTGAATTCATGCACCTACAATATTTAAATGACAGTGGAAAACTCATCTCTGACAAAAACCTAAAAAAAGGGGGGATACAAATGAAGGACCATTTTGTATCTTTATATATGAAATATGGTAGATACACAGCTACTTTCACTTACTTCAATGAGAATGAAGATCTGTACTAACAGTGTTTGGACCAGATATCATGTCTGCATCTTGTACTATTAATAACCACTTAAAGACAGCAATATGCATTGTATTAATTATTGAATCTGTCCTACTAATTGGTTTTGAAACTAATTGTAATTTATTTCTCAATAAAATAATAAAAGATAGATATCAAGAAATTAAAAAATTTATTAAAATCTTGCAAAGCCATTTAAATGAAACCGGAGATAGATTTTCAGAACTTGAGGCTGTTCTTGAAGCAAACTTCTATGAAAGAAAAATCTCCTAAAAAGAACAAGAAATTAGGGTTCAGGAGATAGCTGGACAGTCTAAGTGCCTGCCTAGCAGGAATAAGGACTTGGGTCCAATCCCCAGTACCACATGTCATACTAGTTCTGGAACCCTGGGCACTGAGCCAGCCACCAAAACTGGGCATGGTGAAACATGTGTGCAATTCCAGTACAGGGACTGCATGGGGTGTTGAGATAGAAGAGCCACTATAAGGCTCTGAGCTGCAAAACTCTGAGCTGCAAAGCAAGGCCCTTCACCAAATAAATAAATAAAGTGTTATCATTTGTGTGTATTTGTACCCCCAAAGCCTCATGCAATCATGGGGCAGACTTCTACAATTTGTGATTAATTCATGATCCATTGGAATTATGGGTATTTAATGCTGCTGGGATAATGAGTGTGACTACTACTTCAGCCTAGAGTGGAGCCTAATTGCACCTTATGGGAGACAGACCTCCTCTCTGTTGCCATTACTGCTGCTACTCCTCCATTTTTGCTCGCTGCTCTTTGCTGCCAACATGAACTGCTGCCCTCTGCCATGTGCCACTCAGCCTCGGGACCTGCAAAGTATGGACTGAACCTTGCACAAACTGAGTTAAATGAACCTTTCTTTCCTTCATTTTGAGTGTCGGGTATTTGTCTCAGCTATGAGAGAAGAGCGGCTGAGACAAGAACCAGGAAATAATAATTCAACATGCGTGAGATGATGCAAAGATGAAAAACATGCTACTGGTATGTGTCCATGAAAAAGAAGAAGTCAACACAAGTGGCATTAAAAGACTATTTGTAGAAGTAATAAAAGAATATATCCCAAGCATGGGCAAAGAACCTGACATATTGTAGTGTAAAGAACTCCAACTGTCATTAAACAAAATAAATCTAAACCAAGATTTCACAATAATATAATATTAAAATCTGATCAGAAAAAAATGATTATATATTAAGGAAAGCCCATGAATCACAATAGATTTCTCAACATAAAACATCAAGTCAAAAAGAGCTTGGAATGAAGTATTTCAGATCCTGAAAGAAACCAGCTTCTCACCCAGATTGATGTACCCTGAAAAAATATCTTTCAAGACTGGGGAGATGGCTCAGTAGAATAAGTGCTTCCCCGGCAAGCACAAGGGCCTGAGTTCAATCCCCAGTTCTGAAAAAAAAAAAGAATATATCTATCTATCTATCTATCTATCTATCTATCTATCTATCTATCTATCTATCTATCTATCTATATACATACATACATACATATATATCTTTCAAAATTAATGGAAAAGTAAGATACTTCTATGAAAAAGAACAGTTAAGAAATTCATGACCACAACCCTACAAAGTGTACTGAAAGATACTCTACTCAGGGGTAAAAATTATCACAAATACAAGAACAAGAACAAAAAGGAGCCACCAAACATAGAAGCAATCAAAAAGATGGGAAAAGTAGGGAAGCAACAGCAGGGGAATAACATGACAAAAACAAGCTACTGCGTATTAGTTATAATTATCGACGTAGATGACCTCAATTCGCCAATTAAAAGAAACAGGCTGACAGAGTCAATCACAAAACAAAATGCAGGGGCCAGGGAGATGGCTCAGTAGAATAAGTGCTTCCCTGGCAAGCACAAAGACCTGAGTTCAATCCCTGGTACTGCCATATATGTATGCTGTACACAAGAAAAGCACTTAACTCAAAAGGAAATTCATAGATTAAAAATAAAAGGATGCAAAACAATACTCCATGTGTAAGGAATTCAGAAACAGCAGGGGTAGCTATTCTGCTCACCGGTAGTGTGCGCTTCAAACCATGAATGATCAAATGGGATAAAGAAGGTCACTACATATTCGTTAAAGGAAAACCTCATGAAAATGAGGTAACAACCATAAATATGCATGTATCAAATATGGGTACACCCAGCTGTATAAAACAAATTTTTTTAAATTTTATTTCATTTTATTGAGAAACAAATATCAATGAGACCGTTTCAAAGCTGATTAATAGGACAATTTCAATAATTAATACTTTTTACATTGTTATCTTCCTAGTGGTTATCCATAGTACAAGAAGCAGACAGGACATCCTGTCCAAACATTATTAGCACAAATCTTTCTTCTCATAGAATTAAGCAAAAGTAGTTGCATATCTATCCTAACTATTCTGTATATACAAATATAGAATGTTCCTTCCTTTGTATCCCCTTTTTTTGTTTATCCTGTCAGAGATGGGTATTCTATTGGCATTCAATTATTATAGGTGCTTGAATTCAGCAAAACACTCCAACATAGCCCAGCAGAGTAGGTTATCCACAGAAATTGTTGACTAGAGCCTTTTACACCTTAGCATATGAATGTGGCTTTACTTTATATACCTCTTTTTTATACTTTTCTGCTGGATGGTTTTTATTCTTTTCTGCTGGACGGCTAAATACATACTTCCTGTCACGACATACCAATTATTACCATATTGTATCACAAGTAAAAGTTTTTTTCTGGGTATAAAACCAATTTTAATGGACATGAAAACTCAAATACCCAATAGCACAATTTTAACAGGGAAACTTAATACCCCACTCGCAAAAAGAGATATATCAAAAAAATTAGCAAAGAGGTAGCAGAACTGAACCAAACTTGTGAGCAAATGGATTTAGTAGATGCTGACTTATCATGCTGGTTTTTCACTATAATTTCAAGTAAGTGAGTGTGTTGCCTCTTGCATTGCCGTTGTTGCCCAGATTTGCTTTTGCTATTTGGCTTTATTTGTTCTTAATATCTATAGGCCAGGAATGTCTTTCCATTTTCTGATATCTTCCTCAGCATACTCCTTCATAATACTGTAATTTTCAATATATAGGTCTTTTATGTCATTTCTCAGATTGATTCATCAGTATTATTTTTATGCTTTTGTGAAAGACAGATTTCCCTAAATTTTCTCTGTGTATCTTTTGTTTGTAAACAGAAATTCAATTGATTTTCAAATATTGATTTTGTATCCTCCTAAGCAACTGAATTTTGTTATTAAATTTAGAATTATTTTGGTGGAGTTTTTGGCATCTTCTGTGTAGAGTATCAAGTCATCTGAAAATGATGATAATTTCAGTTCTTCTATACAAATCATTATTCCTTCATTTCTCTCTCTTGTCTAATTTCACTGGCTACTGTTTCCAAAACTATATTGAATCAGCTGAGCAACTGTGGAAATCCTTGTCTTGTTTCTGATCTTATTTTTTAATAATTTTATTGAGAAACAAATAGCAATGAGTCAGTTCCAAAACTGATTAATAGGACAGTTTAAATAATTAATACATTGCATATTCTTCTTCGTGGTTATTCATAGTATAAGATGCAGACATGATATCCTGTCCACAAACACTATTAGTACAAACCTTTCTTCTCATTGAATTACGAGAAAGTAGCTGTATATCTTTAGGGTTTTTTTTTTTTTTTTTTTTTTTTTTGTGAATGAATGTTGGACGTTGTGAAAAGTTTTTTCTGCATCTATTAAGATGAACATGAGATTTTTTTTTTGCTTTGGCTCTGTTGATGTGGTGTACTACATTTATTGATTTGTGCATACTGAACTATCCCTTTTTTACTGGGAAGAATCCTTCTTGTTTAAAGTGTATAATATTCATGATGCTACTGTATTTTGTTTGCTAGCATATTACTGAGGAGTTTTACAGCTATGTTCATTAGGGAGATTGACCTATAGATCTCAGTTTTGGCTGGAGTTGCTATGGTATTAGTATTACTGTATACTTGCTTTAGGAATGAGTTAGGGAGTACTGCTTTCCTTTCAATTTGAATTTTCTTTTAATGCCCCTGGATTCAAGCTGTTCTCTAGAGCCTTGTTCCTTTTGACAAATAATGGTGCCCATAAAGTCAATTTTAGCCAACATTATCATTTTTGCAACCTAACATCAGAGATAGCTTCTTACTCAATTGATAAATAAAAATATTTATCTTACAGGGAGAACCTTTCATGGCACAAGTATTTTTACTGTCTGTTCTATGCCAGGTGCACTGATGGGCAATAAGTAAATATTCACAGGAAATGAAGGATCTATGAGAGCGTAGGGCCCATCTTCCATACCAAGTCAATATAGTTCCCATGTATGAAGGATAATGCAAATTTATGCTGTTGTTAACTCTAACTTTTGATTTTCATTTCTATTCCATAGACAACAAAGGTCATTCTTGGCAGGATGACCTTTGGAATTAGATGATCATACAACTATTACTGAAATATTATGGGTAGGATTCTCTCTTAAAAAGGGAGCAGTGGATCTTTCTGACATTTGAGTACCACTTGTTTATTCACATGAGGTACTAAATTACTACTTATAGCAAAGGCCTTGAACTTCGAGTGTGCGAATCTACAAAAAAAAAAAAAAAAAAAAAGACTCTTCTCCATCCAAGGACAGAGTAAGGATGTGCTAAGAAAACAGATTTTTCGGTTCTGAGAGTCACAACTGTAATCATTAATATAAAGATGACCTAAACAAGAAAGGAAAGTGACTAATTCTGTGTCTCAGAAGCTACTCTTCATTCTTGGTCTCAGAGAAGAATTTAGGGAATATGAAGACAGCTAGAGGGATGGGGAATTTTAGATTGAGAAACTCTTTCTCACTTAATTATCATTAAACTAGTTAAGCCATAATTGAGCCTGAGATAACTTGTGAGCCATAACTGTAGAGGGAAAGGGAAAAAGAAAGTTATACATCAGGGAATGAAATGCCACTGTTAGTTTTGTTCGCCCTGATAAAGTGACAACTGTAAAACATAAGGACTTCATAGTTTACAGTACCCTAGAGCTCTAACGTCCTGAAGGTTAACATAAGACCTGGGGAGTATCATATACCCAGCCAAGGACCAAAGCAGCATTGTCTGCACCAGACCCACCAAGGTGAGTGGTCCTCACAAAACTCATGTTTAGTTATCTGTGCCCGTTTCTTTTTAGCAGCAGTATAAGACTTAATCTTTACCTTATTAATGAAGGGAGTTGCTTAGAGTGCATGATGTCTGAAAGCCTTCATTCTTCCACTGTCAAAATGTTCTTTCCTGATGTTAAAGACTAAGGGGACACTTTCTAGGAGGTATCATCCCCAAAATACTTCAGCTTCCACATCCCTGCTCTTGGATCTGAACCTATTACAGGGTGCTTGTGTGGGTTTTGCCTAAGGTTTGTGTAAGCATTAGTCTTGTCAGTTTTCTTTGTCTAAGAACCTTGCGTTCTTCCAAATATTAGAAGATAAAAATAGCTTGTAAGTTTCTCATTCATAGTATGAGATATTTTTAGCCCCCAGCTTCATCCACCATGTGACTCTGTCAGCATCTTTACCTTTCATAAATCTTGCTCAACTCTTTTTTGGATATATTTCTACATTTCCAATATGGGCCATCATTCAAGTTGTATGTTCCCTATGAACGTCTGTATCTTATACAAAGGTATTCTGTCTATGTTGATCCTTGTGATTACTCTCTCCTTACCAGTTATACCATACACAAACATTGACTTTATTCTATAACTGTTCAATGTGGAAATTATGAAGAATTATAGTTTTTTGGAAATTTCTATTGAGAATCTCCTGGCTGAGGCTTGTTATAAACTAAAGTGACTCAGTTGAATTTTGTCATTGTTTTATATCAGGCACCAATAGTATCATAATTTCAGTTGAGAAAAACTGACCTGAGGTGGGTACGCTTCCCTACCTAACCTGTGGGTGTTAGACCCATTTATGACTTTCACATTCATAAAGGCCAAGTCTGTTCTATAATACAGGTTACTTTGCTATTTCTCCCAAAATCTGAAAAACTAGTGACCCCTTTCTTTCTCTGAGGCAATATTCAGTCATAGTGAAAAACAATAACCTTGTTGTTTTAAAAATAATATTAGTGGTCTGATTCAGCATTTTTAAATATTTGAACAGAAATGAATGTATAGAAAAAATTAGGAATCTGCAGAAAAACATAAGAGCACACCACACACAGAGATACAATTTGATAATTGCATCATGGTTTTGAGACATTTTGAGTACAGTCAGTTTAAACAGGTCCAATCTGTACTTAATAAATTTGCACACATAATTTATTAGATAATATTCTGCACTTGTTATTAAAGTTGATAATAGAATTCATTATCTGTAGCATATTTAGGATTATACAATACTTTATATAGGCACCAATATCCTCAATTTTCAGAGGAAACAAGTTTGAAAGGCATTGATCGGTCTTAGTAAGGGCATGGTGTTATCTCCTATTAAACTTGGCTGAAAGTCTATTCATATAGCTCCATCTGACACAACTTTTATGACAGAAAAGTCTGAAGCAGCGATTCAGCTTTTAGAGGGAAAATAGGGAGAGACATTTGTAGAATACATTCCAAATATGTAGAATCTAGTGCATCCTGTGCAACTGAAAAAGAGTGCTGGACCTTTTACATCTGAAACTTTATCTTGTAGTTTGATATGAATGCCTAGGTGACAAAGGAGACTAAAGAATATAAGGGTTTTTTTGTTGTTTTTTTAGGATTTTGTTTTGTCATGTTTTAACTGTGAATCCAATTCAGGACCTTGTGCTTGCCAGGCAGAAGAACATAGATTCAAAAGTGTTCAATCCTATTCAGACCTGAGTCATAAAAGTCAGATTGTATTGAGAAAAACTATTGTTAACTAAGTTGGAAAAGAAAGACTTAGGTAAAGCAGGCTGAAGTGTTCATAGAAATCATTCTTTCTCCCAGCTTTATGTAGTAGTTGTAAAATGTCATCATAACCTTCTATTTGAGTGATTTTTATGCCAGTCTGAATCAACCTACTAAATATACTCATAGCCTATATTTAGGATATCTAATTAATACATTTCCTTCATCTCATGATAGGAAACATAAACTAACTATGACTCACATCCGATTCCAGTTTAATATACATACATATAACTAGAATTGAACTAACCTTCCTTTATACACTGAAGTCATTCAATAGAACACCAGGTACCCTTAGAGCCCAAAACTGGAACACTTGCAGGCTCCAGCCCATTTACTGTCTGATTATTTTCAAACAACAGACATGTCCACGGATGGTGTACGTTCATGAGAATTAAACTGTTGAATGTTATTTGGGAAGACTAGGTAGGTTGATGTGATATTGAGGACTACAAAAAAACAAAAAAAAAATAAAACCTCAATAAATTTTTGTGAACCAGTGAAAAAACATTCAACTTGAGTTCTAGGAATAAAAATATCATGAAGATATGAACATTGAAGATGCAAAGCTTCGAGGCATAAAATATTTGTAGAGACTATTATGATTATCAAACCATGAGATAGAAAGGAAAGAATTCTTTGTACAAAACTTTACACCATTGTATATTATGACTCTCCATATATGTCAGAAAATGTGAATGATGTGGCTTTTTTTGCAGTTAATATCATTACTGAAGTTTGCCTTAAAAAAGTACTTTCTGGAAACAAGTTTTTCTTTCTGGAAGTATGAAAAACATAATTTAGAATCTAAATAATACAATTTGTTTGTAAATAGATTTGAAATTATAGGAAACATTTAATCTATTTATTTAAAACTGAGAATCTCTCTAGTTCCACCAAAATAAATAAATACATAAATCTGAGAATAAAACTCAGGACCTTGTGCTTGGCAGACAGGCACTTGTGCCTCTGAGCTATACCCATAGCACAGGGAACATTTTAAAAAATAATGTTAAGTTTCTAGATAGACAATGAAAAGCAATCTATAAATGTCTTTCTTATTTGTTTGGCTTTTTAAAATAGTATAATGTTTCTTTTCACGAAATGGAAAGGACAGATTATACAGACTGTAAGACTGTTGTTTATCTGGTGAGGGTGAGCCAGGGTCTGTCTATCTCTACCTGCAATCTTCTCGCAGTAGAACAGACCATTAACGTAAGTCTGAGATACTTCAGGTAGATGGAACTCATGACCACATCTGCTTGTCACATCTTTCCCTTGTCATGTTTTCTCAGTTCTTTGATAAGCAAGAAGTTATTCCACACAATCACAAATATACTGGCTGAACATGCTACAAATTAGTAAAAGTGACAATTAGTGTTACTGTCTACTGGAAAGATAAACAATATGAGGGATTTGTGTCACTTTCATGGTTATTCCCAATGCTAGGTTTCAGGCTGTCATGGGTGGGGTCCATGTCTACAGTGTAGTTCATCTCTGCAAATGCCACCGCTGTGTTCTCCACCTCCATACTCACATTTCTCTGCAAAAGTCCTCTTGAGAGAAAACTCCTTGATATGCTCCTTTTCTCTTTTCTTAAACTGATTATTTTTCTGCATGTTTTAAGCTCATCTTTAGGAGACATTTTCACAACAAGAAGGATTTTGTGATTTCTGCCCTTGCTCACATGACTTTTCAGTCCATTTGTACTGGTTCTCAGAGATGGAAACTGGCTGAGTGTTGATGGCTCAGTGGGGGAGAAACAATGAAAACAAACACATTTCACTTTACAGTGAATTTGAATGGACTGTTAATTTTGCCGTCCTATGTGTGAAACAAAACTAGATCATTATTGTTTGAGCATATTTATTTTCAAATGACAATGGTGGTGACCTGTGCCCCAGGCCTAACACAAACAGAAATATAGAGTCAAACAGAAATTTTGTCCTCCCCCTCCACTCTGCCACCTTCAAGAGGAGTCTAATTCTATGGATTCACAGAAATCTCAGCCTCCACGCTGGCACTTTGAAGAGCTAGATTTAATTCTGCTGTTTATGTAGCTTGCCTTTTACCATTAACCTTCGCACAATGGGAAGGAGGCACAAGTTTTGCAAATTCTGCCAAAATTTACCACTTTTTCCAAAGAAATTTTGTTTCTCAGACATGATCCTACAATTAATGTGTTCTGGTTCTTAGAGCTGGATACCGGCTGAATGTTGATGTGCTCAGCGGGGAAGAAAGACTTCTGAAGGTGGCAGAGTAGAGGAGGGCAAGATTTCTTTGTGACTCTACATTTCAACGTTTGTGCTATATGTTTCATATTGACTCAGAGTCTCAATATGAAAAATACTGTGCAATGCCGTGTTCATTATTCCCTAATTGTAAATTAAATATTAACCAAGGAGGTTGTATTATGATATTTGAAAACCACCATAAGTATCCACTTGTATGTGAAGATTTTTCAATTTATAAGAATGTCTGTGGTACAGGGTTACAGGATAAATCCTGAGGGGACTTGACTGACCTTATCAGATACAAAAGTTACATTTCTTTTTATAGAGGTGAAGACTTTTCGTTTTTTTAATGGTGTCAAAAGTTTATTTGAATGCATATGGAAAAAAATCAGCTCTGCAGAGCAAACTTGGACCAAACAAAGAAGAAAAGGCTACAAGCAAAAGTGAAAGTACATGCCGCATTCAGACGCAGTGTGGGCTACTGTGCAAACTGACACACTGCCGTGGCTTCCTTTTATTTATTTATTTATTTGTTTGTTTATTTATTTATTTATTTTTATTGAAGAACAAATAGCAATGAGACAGTTTCAAATCAAATTAACAGGGCAGATTCGATAATTAATACACTGCAAACTTTTCATAATGGTTTGGTATCATAAAGGTGCATACACGATATTATACCTACAGAGACTATTATAACAGATGTCTCTAATCAGTGAATTAAGAGAATGTAGCTGTATACTTATTTTTTTAAAGGTGAATTTTATCAAAGTTTCAACAATTAATACTTTCTACCTTGTTATTTTCCTACTGGTTGTCCATAGTACTAGAAGCAGACATAATATCCTGTCCAACCACTATTAGTGCAAATCTTGCTTCTCATAGAATTAAGCCTAAGCACTACATATTTATCCTAACTGTACTGTTTATACAAACACATCATGCTTCTTCCTTTGTATCCCCCTTTTTTTGTCTAGATCTGGCAAAGATGGGCACTCCATTGTCAAGATTTCTCAGTTTATAAGAATGCCTATGGTACAGGGTTACAGGATAAATCCTGAGGGGACTTGACTGACCTTATCAGATACAAAAGTTACATCTCTTGTTATAGAGGTTGTGCTTTATCTTAGTCCTAACAATAAAGCAGAAAAGCATAAAAATGAGGTATAAAAAATAAAACCATAATAATATGCTGAGTTGTGAAAGGCTCAAGTCAACAACTTCTGATATTACTGGTCATATGGATAACCCACTACTATTATGGACTATTGGACTATATTGGATCATTTTGCTGAATTCACACACCTACAATATTTAAATGACAATGGAATACCCATCTCCAACAAAACTAAACAAAAAAAGGGGACTTAAAGGAAGGACCATTTTGTATTTGCATGTACAAAATAGGATGGATATACAGCTACTTTCTCTGAATTAAAATGAGAAGGAATATTTGTACTAATAGTATTTTGACAGGATATCATGTCTGCACCATGTACTATGAATAACCACTAAGAAGATAACAATATGAAACGTATTAATTATTGAAACTGTCCTATTAATTGGTATTGAATCTGTCTCATTGCTGTCTATTTCTCAATAGAATTAATAAAAAAAGAATGTCCAATTTAAAATTGATTCATATATGACATACATGATATTCCTGTTTATGAGAAGTAGAGCAATGGATACTTTGAATGAGATTCAAAGTAAACTCAGCCAAGTATAAGTTCGTCATGCTGCCATCCAGTAACCTGCTCTTCTTAGTCCACCAGTATGAACTTGTTCACAATCTTGAATGGTGCAGCCTGCTGGAGGCTGCTCTCCATGAAGGCCAGGCCAGCCCAGGAGACATGGGGACCAACGACGCTGCCACATTTGTGTAGAAGTCGTTAGTTGGTGCAGCCTGCCAGCAGGCTCTGTGTATCTCACCATGGAAGAAAGGGGACTTTTGTTTAAGTTTTATATCATATTGTGGTTCCAACTTTCTAGGACAGGGCCACTCTCCCCTTATTAATTGTAATTTTGTGTATTATAATTATTCAATTTCTTAGATTCAATATATATGATGTTGTGTGATTACAGGTTAATGCAGGAAAATAATCCAACAACTGCTTTTATAAAATGTTCCTGCGCTACTTGATGTACTTACCTAAGCTCCTAAGACTTGTAGACAAAAACCTAGGATCTCAGAGAAGCCAAGTAACAAATTCAAAGTCAAGCATGTAGGAACTTTGAATACCAAGGTTTGAAAACCAGAGTGACTGCTAGAAAGCCAGTTCTTATGAATCTTGATATTTATATGTTTCAAGATTAATGGTATCTCTTAGTTATCTAGGATATGTATCCTCACCTACCACTGGTTACTTATTAGATTCACCCAGCCTGCACTAGTAATCCTTAACTGCCACAAGTAAGAAGCTTCTGAAATTTTATTGAAACATAAACATAGAATTCTCTCCCCAACAGCCCAGGGTATCTCTAAGTTGATAATTTTCTAGCAAATGTAGGAGAGCTTTTAGAAAATGAATTTTTCTCTTTGCAAGATCTGCCATTGTTATGTGAGGGAAAAGAGAGATATCACTGTAAAAATAATGTAATCATTAGTAGATCACTAAACAATATGCATGTGAAAACTAACTACAATTTGCAAGTCTCTTAAAGCATATTACATGCCATTCACAATATTTATGAAGTGTGGATACTGCCTGCATATGAGAAGGCACGGACCCCCTCATTGACTGTGTCATCCAATGTGCATTAACAATTTCTAGTCCACTCAGTTGTAACATTCATAGGGAGGCAGATTACTTCAGTGTGTCTCCAAATAGGCTTTGTAGCTTTTATCTGTAACCATCCTGCACTATTACAACCAGAAGCCCCATGTAATAAGTTACTCATAAAAGACTACTATTTCATGAATGCAGGTCTGTGATGGATAATTTAGACTCCAGATGTACAGACAGAATTGATGAGTATTCTTAGTGTTTAGTGGAGCAAGGAGGACAATACAGACAACACAGTGTGGAGAGTTCATGGAAAGGGAAGGAAATGACATTCTAAACTGATGTGATGATGAGGGGTAGAAGTGAGCTGGGAAGGGTGGTGGTGAGAAAAAAAATCACTCTGCGACAATGTGCTCATTTTTTGGTGAAATAATTGTCAATGTTACATTTTTATGGAAGAGCTCACAGTAATTCAGACATATTTCATAAAGAAAGGATACAATATTGATTAAAAAAGGAAAACAGTATTGATAGAAGACAAAAACAAGTAAGGTTAATATGTTAACTACTGTTTATATGATTTTAAAGAAGGAATCTATTTCTGTCACAAAAATTCAATTTTTATATAATATAGAAGAATAGATAGTTCAAACTAAAATTAAAACAGAAAAATTACA
>PVKA01036665.1:0-21609 GCA_004027165.1 Ctenomys sociabilis
GATAATGTACAGTAGTTAGATTTCACCTACATATACATTTTTCCACTTTATGCTATGATCTGAAAAATGCTTTTTAAATTGTACAAGATTTATGTCTACTGTAAACATGGCTTAAATTTTTTGCTCTTGGTTTTAAAAACATCTCGTTGAAAACGCTATTGAATATTGCGATCTATATAGTGTACTGGATGGCTTCTTTTGTCCACCTGATTTCCTATGTCACCAATGTTATTGTCTCCGTCTCCCTAAAGTGTACTTAATCTTTGCTTTCTTTGCACAATGTCTTTGGTTGCAAGTCATAAGCCTGAGGCAAATAAAATTCCAGTAATTTCGAAGAATGTGGTGTTGGTGCTTTCCTAATAAACATAATTTTGCTCCACTAATGTTGCCTCTTGGTTTTGAATCCTAGGAGATTAAAAGCTTTTATCTCCTTCAGCGAGCTGGGAAGAATCTAGCTGTAGAACATGTGGGACTGAGGAGAGACCCAACCCCTGGAATGAGCTAGGTGTGTGACAAAAGAAGAGATCATTCACTGTAAAGTATTATAGAAGAGATGCTGCCAGGACCAGGCACCGCTAAATTCCTTCTCAGCTTTGACCCAAGGGTTAAATTCTGTTTATTATCCAGAAAAATCTACAAAGCTATTTTATTTTCCCTGCTTTCCCCACTTTCAGTAGCCCCTGCAAAGTAAATAGTACTCATCATGCTTCACCCCTTACACTGTAGCACAAATGGGAAGAGCAAAGAGATTAAAGAAAAGATGTGCTGTGTATTATGCCAGCTCCCCACAAAGAACTGTACTTTACTGCAAACCTTAGTCAAAATTAAAAGTGAAGAAAAAAAATACCCACTAGCTAAATAATTAAAAATAGTTGCCTGGCATCAAGTATGTGCCTGTATTTCACTGGTCCTAAAATTATCTTACATTTGTAATTATGATCTTGTCAAGGTGCATACTTCACATTTGATAATCATGTTTGCATCATTTTTTTTTTTTTTTTTGAGACGGCATCTTGCTGTGTAGAACTGACCCTGTAGCCCAGGCTGACCCTGACCTCATGGCAATCCTCCTGCCTCAGCCTCCTAAGTGCTGGAATTAGGGGTTTGTGCTACCACACCAGGTTCAGTTTTTTTGTTTTTGTTTTTTGTTTTTGCGGAACCAGGAATTGAACTCAGGCCCTTGCACTTGCCAGGGAAGTGCTTATTCCACTGAGCCATCTCCTTGGCCCCAGGCTCAGTATTTTTTTTTTTTTTTAAAGTTCTCACAAAACCAGCCCAAATTAGTGCATCTTTTCCTAAGAAACTCATAGCAATAGGATGAAAATATGAATTTTCTTTCATTACTAACCTTTTTATCTTTTTGAGACAGGGTCTCACTATGCAGTTCAAGCTGACCTTAAGCTCACTTTGTAGCTCAGGCTGGTCTCGAACTCACAAAATCCTCCTGCCTCCACCTCCTGAGTGCTGGTATTACAGGCATGCGCCACCACACCCAGCTACTAACCTTAGAGTTATTAAACATGATCTCTGCAATCCTTAGTAGATGGAACTGTCAATGTTACACGCTCCTTTGAATTTTAAAGAAAACTGGACCCACACAGAGGGTATTCTCCCTCAGAAACTTCTTCGTTGCCCTCAGCATCTTAATTTATATTTCTAAGCATTATTGTGTTGACTTTTGCTTCTTATGTATCTGTACGATTTACTGACTACTGTGAAAGAATAGCTATATTCAGTTTTTCAATTTTCTGGCTCAGATAATTTAGTACTGATTTGAAGAAAATTGCCTTTTTTCTCTTGTACCAACTCTATATTTTCTCCATTTTGTGTGGTTTTTGAAATCTCTTCTTGGCTTCAGAGGCATTGCTATTCTATTCTTTTGGCAGGGGGGCCTACCGGGGGTCAAACTCAGAACCCTACACTTGCTAGGCAGGCACTTAAGCAGCTGAGCTATGTCCCTGGCCCCAGCATTGCTATTCTGAAGCTATTGAACCCATGGTCTTCATGTTCTCCTTGACTGGCAGAAGAATACCCCTCCTCCCAGGATTCATCCCTTTGTGTTGCAGACCTGTGCTGCAGACCCTTAGCCATCTTGGTTATCAGAACAACTCACAGTATCGCAAAGCTTCCAGCCAAGTAAGTAGCCAAACTCTACATGACAAGATACAAAGGATGAACACTAAGCATACCTTATTGGTACTTGAGGAAATCTTGGAGGCTAAAACCTTTCAGCAAGCACTTGATGCCATCTATGGGCAGAGCAAATGTGAGTTGGGTTACTGTATGTACTCCATTAGGCTGCCCCCTAATGGATGGGATGGATCAAAGCAGCGGTGATAGTCAGTGGTGAGGTAGCAGCAGTTGAGTCGTGGGCCATTCTGAGCAAACACATCAGCCTAGTTAGTATGTCTTGGCAGCCAGCTTGTTCAGCCCATCGCTGAGTCCACCAGGAAGTCTACTTATCTCCAGGACTGTGTTCACCAGGAACAGGAGGAGAAATCTACAAGTACCCAGTTAGATGCTAGGCTATTCAAATATATTGTTATACTCAGTTCCAAAGGCCATGCAATGAAGACAGTTCTTGTTTCCATTTGATAAGGATAATACAAACAAGAGGCTGAATTCCTGAGCCTCCATGCTAGATATGCTGAGCTCCAAATCCTCATTTCTTGTAGCTGCCCCACCTCCCCAAGGCTTGGACCTGGAACTGGTTTTGATGACAAGGCCTGGACACCTGTCGACCCCGCACTCACTAGCACAGCGGGGCTTGCTATGAGGCTAAGTCATGGCCCCATCGTCTGGTTCCCTTGGCTGAGAATGGAATTCACTGCTGAGACCCAACTTTCTTGTTTGGTTTTTACTGCCCTGGCTGTTTCTCCACAGGCTTTCCATGAGTGACAGAACTTCATCCCTTAAGCCCAAAAAGGTTGTTGCTACCCAGCTCACACATTGTCCCTCTCCATCCCAGCCAGTATAAGAATCATCCCTTTGCTCTGTCACCTTGCTTTACACAGTACATCCCCTCCCATCAGTCACTGAGCAGACTTCTGTATCATCAACTAAACTGTCAGCACTGCAGTCATTATGTTTAATTAAGCTCAGTAATACCTGACATCACGATGTCTGTATCATGTCACTGTTGAATTATCACAACAATATCATAAGGATAAGTACAGTACAATAAAATTGTTTCATGACTGCACATTTGTGTTATTGCAGTGTTGAGATTAACCAACTCATAAAGACAAAGGTTCATTTTGTCTCACAGTTTTGCTGTTGCTAAGTGTCCAATCTGTACTCAAGTGGCCCCGCTGCTTGGGTTGAGGCTTTGTATCAAGGTAGAAATGCATGGCAGAGCAGAACTGCTCCCTGCATGGCCAAGAGAAGAGGCAGAGTGAGAAACCAGCATTCTGTACTTCCCTACAAAGAGAGGCTCCCAGTGATCTCTCCCTAGGCTCCAGTCATTAAGAGACTCAACCATCTCTCTGTAATGTGCTTTGGGCTAACAGGCCTTCAGCGCATGCACCTTGGGGGGGGGGGACTTCAAAGTCCAAACTACTACAAGTGTATTGTTATTTTATTCTTGTTGTTAATCCATTTCTGTACTGTGTGACACTGTGCATCCAGAATGATATGGCTACAGACTATTACATCATTGTTTTTTTCCTGTATCAACAGGTACAACACACATTTTCATGTGTTCACTGGAGGTCTTAGAGCGTAGCTCTGCAGATAGCTTACTACTCTGTAGCTGTCAAGCCTCTTCCTCAGGCTCACATCGAGAAGCCTGGCATTCCTACGTACTTCCTATTCCATGGGCTGAAGCCACTGCTATCCTGATCTTTAGACTAAACCCCAATGACTGCCCCACCTCAGCCTGGCCTCTAGGCCACATCAGCCCCTCAGCTCTAGTTGCAGTTTCTTCTGTGTACCTGCTTGTTGATATAGCATGCCCAGCTCCACCTGCAGTAACACCTTGTGCTCAGAACTTGAACAACCTGATCCTAAATGAGATGATTCTCACAAGTCTGGCATTAAGAATGGGATATTCTGAACATACCCTCTTGATTTCCAAGGAAGATATTATTGTATAGTCAAAATGTAATAGAATCAAATACAGTCATGAATCTCCTAACCAGACACTTTCTGAGAAATACATTGTCGGGCAATTTCATGTATAGGTGAACATCATACTTACAAAAATTAAAGATGATTGTGTGATTTTTGAGAGCAGGTTTGAGAGCAGTCACTAAGTTGCCTGGGTTGAGCTTGAACTTGCAATCTTCCTGTTGTTTCAATATAACTTAAGGTACTGCTACCATGCATGTAGTCAGAAGCATGGTGTGCATGACTACACATTGCAGCAGGGAACTAAGGGTATTTAAAGACTTCTTTCTTTCCAAAAGCTGTTTATTTACCTTTAAAGTATAATTTTGTAGATGAGGGCTCGAGACAGGGCCCTAATCCAAATAAGTGGATTCTTCTAGACTTTGGATGGACTCAAGAGTGTCTTTTTCTTCTTCAAAAACATGAAGACAGAGTTATATAATTCTAAACTTCATGGTTGATATAAATCTTTATATTGCCAGGGATTCATATTATACTAGAAAGAGATGAGTTGTGCAAAACACAAAGTGTAAATAAAAGATAATAGGAAATAGGGAGATGGGTCTTTCTCAGAGGGGAAGGGGATAGAATAGAAATCAGATGTGTTCTGTTTATGTACAAAGTTCAATGCCAGGAATGTAAACATCCTGTGCCTCAAGCATGTGCTGCTATACAAACAAAAAAGATCACAGAATTAAGGAATATCCCGAAAGTGGTTTCTGAGGGTCCTTCCAGCACTGATGGCTTCAGAATCTGTGTCTTTCCAATGCAATCCCAGACTAGCAACATCAGCCATCACTTGAAAACTTTGGAAATAGAAATTCTCATTCCTTATCTTGAGAGCCACTCCATCAGAATGTCTTGGGGCTGGGGGCAGCAGTTCACTGAGCCCTCCAGGTGATACTGATGCACCCCCAAATGTGAGAATGACTGCTCTAATTCTATCAGGTTCTTAATGATGCCTACTCCATTCCTGAAGAACAAGAGGAAGTTACGTTGGCCTTGATTTAGATCCCAGCTACACACATGAATGCGGAACACACAGATGTCCTCTGAGTGAAAAGAAGACCAGGGTATAGCAGAGAAGGCTGAATATTCTTTCTGTCTCTGTTACAGGGCAGCAGACTTATCTATCGCTGACTTACGACTTAATTCCAATTGTGGAATAATACTGGGGAAATACCTTTTACTTACTTAGCAGTTGGAGACTTACTCTACACTTATGAACCAGTGTTTCGGCATGAATTTCATATTAACATCCTCCGTACTACATAGGTGCCTTGGAGGAGTCGGCAAGTCTGTTTTTCTTAAATTTGCTACAGAGCTGCCTGATCAGACTGGAGACACAGTTTCTGTGTTTGGATATAGTGTCACGTAGCATGTGAATCTGAAGATCAGAAGCCAGTTTCTCTGGCAATGAGTAATAAAAAGTGATAGGGCACAGAATGAGAAGCCATGACCCAAAGGGCTGGAATGGCTAGACCACCATGCAGGGCTAGACCACGGTGCATGGCAGCTGTGCTCCTGCCAGGTGTGGCTTAGGACACTGAGCTTAGTGGAGGACAGAGGTGAAGAACTCCAAGTCCCTGAGCTGCTCTTCATACAAGTAACTGTTTGGAGTCTACATCACTTTCAGGAAAGATTTTTCGGTAGGGTTATCTTCTGAGTTGAATAACACCAGGCCACAAAGCCTGGAAACAACAAGCAAGCCTGTTTCTTGTTTATAAACACTGTTTGTTTTGTTAAGTTAAGAAAGCCTTTTCATCTGCTGTAAACTCCAGGGCAAAACTGAAGCACAGCCCGCTGTGGGATTATAAACCTCAAAGAGAACAGCCTCAGAGTCTCCCAAGCAAACCTATTTAATTTTCTTATACGATTTTTAATTAAATTCCTTCTCAGATTATGCAATGGACATCTGTCTACTATAGCCAATAAAACAATACAAACAATTTAAAATTCACCCCCACCCAGCAGTGGAGTTCAGCAGCCTGCTGCGGTCACTGTGTGTGTGTGCAGAGCACATGCAAGCGTACTTGCTGCTAAATGTCAGCTCAAGCAGCATAAACTGCTACAAGAAGAGTTTATTGCTCATGGATGGTTTCTCTCAGGGACAAGTTTGAGGTTGGATGTTCCCAAAATTTGGTTTCATATGTGTCAGTGTTGGATTTGATTAGGGTACAGAGCAGGCCACCCTATAGATTGAGACCGGTGAAAATGGGAAAGGATAGAGGAGGCTTTTGGAAGTTGTTGTGCCTTTGACAAAGCCCCTAAAATGAACTCGAAGGATTTGACGAGTCTTCTGGAATACTAAAGGCAAAGAGAGCTCAAGGCATTATAATATCACTAGGAAGCTTGGAGATAAGAGTCAACAGTTCTTGGCTGTACTTTAAGAGTATTTGAAAGTTTTTTTAAAGAACTTTTAAAAAAAAATTTTTTTTAAAGTACTGCTATCCTCTCTGCACCTTGCATTTCTCACTTGACAATACATTGTCTTTTCCTCCATATCAAGGGACAGGAGAAAAGTTTGTTCTTATTTTCCCAGTATGAAAAAAAAATTAGCTTTTTCTTTTTTACCAAATGAACGCAGGCACCTTATAGCACAGGTGGACAGTGTCATGGTTTGGGTGCAGTTTGAGTCTTCTCACAAAGAGCTATAACAACAAGCATTAGCCCAGCACAGTTTTGAGAGAACCTGAAGCAGCTTTGGGAGCTGGGTCTTATGGGATGGAGCTTACTGTGAGTGTGCCTCAAAGAGTGCCAGGGACCTTGGCTGCTTCTGCTTTACACTTACACTGTGAATGCCCGGAGAGGTTGGCATGAGGTACTGCTCCACCATGCATGACCTCATGACCACGGCCTTCTCACTTTGAACCTCCAGAACCATGAGAAGAATAAACCTCTCTTTACTTCTAAGGAGCTTGTCTCAGGTATTTCATTCTAGCAAGGACTGATCCAATAATTAAAATATAAAGAAAAGGATCACCCATAATATTGCCACTTGGACAGTAAACGGACTCCCAGCCTGTACAGCACAGAAGGCACTAGAATGGCAGCCCAGGAGCACAAAATTCACAGTAGGTAGAAACTGGATAGGTAAGCCCAGCCTGAAGTTAATGAATTGCTGAAGACTTAATGTGGACAGTTTGAAAAGCCTGGAAACTCCACTCAGGACCTGAAATATATCACTTTCAAGAAGGCAAAAGGGGAAAATGGCCATTTTAAATACAAAGTACTTTGTTCTTAACAAGGCCTACCACTAAGAGAAAGTATCTTAGCAGAATCTAACCTATCTGGGTCTTTATCAGAGTCCAGCCAATTTGTCAGAAAAAAAATTATCCATATGTAATAGCCCCTGGCCTTTCCTGTTTCTCCTGGGAAGGTGGAGGCAGGCTCGAAAGCTGAGGGGAGCAGCCCCTGTACACGTGTGGGGATCACAGCCCAAAGACACAGTCTTCCTGAAAGACCGACGTCTAGTCAGACTATAGGGTCGGAGGCTTCTCTTCCATGCCACCTTGCCACTGTTAGTAGGGTCGCCGTGCAGTAACAGAACTGTACATCCAAGTGGCATTTCTGAAGTCTCTAGGTAGATCCACAGACCAAAAGGGGAGATGAAGATATGACTACCAAGTGAAGGATGAGCTTCTGATACCTATCATTATTTAATAGCTACTTAAAACAGCATACCCCCTAGCCTGACCAATGCACAACCACACGCTAATATCTGTTCACTTCAGTTTTTTTTTGGTCTCTCATATCTGTGGCCAAAAAGTTACAAGATATGTGAATATACAAAAACAAACAAAAATCCTTTTTTTGTGTGTGGGAGGGATGTACCACAAATTAAACTCAAGACGTTATGCTTGCCAGGCAGGCACTGCTCCACTGAGCTAAATCCTTGGCTTCAAGAACATACTTCTTTAAAAGCCAGAGTAAAGTATCAGAACCATATTTACATGGGTTAAGAGACGGAGCTGTAATTATCAGACAAGGGATTTAAAGCAGCTGTGATAATACGCCGAGGGCTCTGATGGATAAAGTAGGCAACAAGAAAGAACAGATGTGAACTGGCCCAGGTGTGGAGGTGTGATGAATACAGAGAGCGACAGAATGAGCAGAAAAATTTTTCTCTTCGGAAAAATACTTGAAGCAATCATGGCAGAATGTTCCAAAACTGGCGAATTACACCAAATCCAGGAAGCGCAGATTATGCCAAAAAAGGTAACAATCCAATAAATAAATAAATAACCATTAAAAATAAAAATACAAATCCATACCAAGCCATATTATATTCAAAGATATGTCTCAAAGAAAAAAAAAGATAGAGAAAAAAGTGTACAATAAGCCAGAGTAAAAGGATCATGCTTTATCTCTGGGGGCCCAAGGGTCAGAATTACAATGGATTCTCTTCAGGAATCAGGCAAGCAAGGAGAAAGTGGAGAAAAAATATTTAACATTTAAAGAATCACTAGCCTAGAGTTCTAAGAACCCTTCTTAGATGAAGTGTTCTTCAGATGTGAAGGAGAAATATTTTCTCAGACAAGGGTAATTAAGGATTTGCTACTACTAAACCTGCCTTGTAAGAAATGTTAAAAGTTCTTTGGAGCAAAGGAAACCGATAAAAGCCAGAGATCCAAGTCCCCATGAAGGAAGGCTCCCCAAACTGTTGACAGTTCCAACATAATCTATCAAAATACCAATGGTATTCCTCATGAATATTAGAAAAACTGATCTTATAATTTATGTGAAACCACGAAGGAATATTCAGAGCAATCTTGGAAAAGATAAAAGAACAAAGGTGGAGGTAATAAAATACCTGACAAAATGTACAGACTCCAAGACTAAAGCAGCATGGCACTGGATAAAATCAGACCCATAGGCCTATGAGATAAAATAGCCTGGAAATAGTTACACACACTGCTGAAGAATTACAGTGAAAGATGTCAACCACACCTGGAGGAATGGACAGTGTGCCCACTAAGTGGTTCCCTGCAAGCTGGACATCCACGGGCAGAACAAAATTGGACCCCTGTTTTTCACTTATACAAAAATCAACTCCAGACTTCCCAGAAAGTGGCTGAGTAAGTATCAACAGCAACATGGCCTCTGAGATTCAGAGTCCACACGGTGAAGAAGGACAAAAGGATAATACAACTGCAGAAGCCAGGAATTATCTGACAGGAACATTAAGACCTACCAAGAAATGGAAGAGTCCAAAAACAGTGCATAGGAACACAAGGAACAATCTGCACTTTCTTGTGTCCTGGGAGAAAGACAGACTGACTCTACAGAGAAAGTGAAAGTGGGAGAGTCCTTAGGGCCAGGGAAGGGATGTGGTGGTGGGATGGAGCAGCAGATGCTGTGACCTGCAACAGCTGGTCAGTGAGTGAGTACAGCCAAGCACCCACCAGACCCTGGGAGTGTGTGCTTGGGTACAAGGCACTGAGTGCTTCTGAACGGATCCAAAGAACAACAGAGGAGGTTAGGAAACAGATCTAACATGTACTCTGCAGGATCACAGAAGATATAACTAGACCGAAAGGGGTAATCAAAGGAAATAGCAGATTAAAGCACCTGCAAGCAGGCCACAGGGGCTGGAGGTTTGGCTGTGCCTGCCCTGCCCTCAGGACCCTCTGAGATTGCAATTGAGACTGTGATTGAGACTGGGAGTGCTGGCACATGAGTCTATAATCCCAGCTCCTGGGAGCTGGTAAACAGGCAGACCACTATGACTCTGATCTAGTAAGGAGACCCTCAACACCCTGTAGAACTTTCCCTAAAATACAAAAAAAACCAAAGAAGTTTAAAAAGAAGTAATCAAAGAGATACAGGAACTTTCAGAAGACACTAATAAAAAGATAGAAGAACTGAACAAAATGATACAAAACACTAATGACCATTTTACCAAAGAAGCAAGAATTCATGAAAAAATCAATGGGAAATCCAGGAGATTAAAAATCATACTAAAAGTATGGGCAGCAGAATCAACCAGTGTGTAGACAAAAATTCAGAGCTAGAAGGCTAGAATGCCTTCAAAGACCAACTGCTCAGACACACCTTGACAACAACCAGAGAACTTGAAAAATGGTTCTAATGTCTGCTAGATTATGCAAAGTTAAACTAAGACAAATTGGAATAAGTGAAAAAATCAGAAGACAGCATAAATGGCAAAAAAAAAAAACCTTGTTCACAGAAATTATGGTGGAAAACTACCCAATTGTAGTAAAAAAAAAATTACACCTACAGATAATTGACACATCTACAACTTCAAATAGCCATGACTAAAAGAGAATCTCTCTTTAGCACTTTTTTATTTTTTTTGGCAGAACCTGGGATTGAACTCAGGCCCTTGCACTTGCCAAGGAAGTACTTATTCCACTGAGCCTTCTCCCCAGCCCCTCTGTAGCACTTTTAATCAGAGTACCATAATCCATCATGGAAGGGGCATAAATTTTAAGAGTCTCATGTTCTACCGACTGAGCTAGCCGGGCAACCCCAAGGGGGCGCATAAATTTTAAAAGCTGCCAAAGAAAAACAACAAATTGCCTACAAGATAAGCCCACTAGAACAGACCAAGCTTCTCAACACAAACCTTAAAAGCCAATAAGGCTTGGAGAAAAGTGTTTCAAGCAATAAAATATACCTTCCAAACCCTACTTTATACTCTCAAAAGTGACAGAAATAATTTACATGATAAGAAATATAAGAAATTCATAACACCATATCAGCATTACCAAACTTTTCAAGGATATCCTAGAAAAACACAAACCCAAAGCTAGTATGAGGAAGGAAATTATAAAGACTAGGGCAAAACCTCTATAAGAATTTTAGAGACGATGCCAATACTTTTTAATGAAATTAGAAATGAAGTAGCAGTTTGAAAATCATCTCTGGAAACAAGCATTACTTTGTATCCCAAACTAGGAAAAAAAAAGCAGAATATAGGTCAATTTTTTTAATGGCTATAGATTTCATTCTCAATAAAATACTGGCGAGCATAAAGACCATACAGGACCACCAAGTAGGGCTCATTTAGCACACGCAAATCAATAAATGTAATGCACCACATAAACAGAAGCAAACACAAAAATCATGCGATCATCTCAGTAGATGCAGGAAAAGCACCTATTGGCAAATGCAACATTCATTCATGACAAAAATCCTAAATAAGTAAGTACAGGTCTTTATCTCAAACTGATTACAGCCATTCATGACAAACCAATGGCCAACATCATAGTAGAAGCTGAAAGGTTTCTACTATCTCCACTCCTGTTTCATGTAGTTCTTGAAATACCAGCCAGAGCATTAGACAAGAGAAAGAAATAAAAGGGATATAGATAGGAAAGTTTAAATTATCATTATTTGCAGATGATATAATCCTCTACATAGGAAATCCCCAAACCGCTACAAAACTCCTAGAATATCCAATTTCAGTAGCATAGCAGAAAACAAAGTCAACACTTTTTCAAAAATCAATAGTGGAAGCCAGCAGGATAGCTCAGCAGTCTAAAGCACTGGCTTAGGCAAGCTTTGACAAGCGTAGGGACCAAGATTTGATCCCCAGGGACCACATGCCATGCCAACCCTGCCCTCAGGGGGTGAGCTGACCACACACACACACACACACACACACACACTCTCTCTCTCTCTCTCTCTCTCTCTCTCATATACCAATAAGAAACACACTAAGAATTAGAGAAAACATGTCTTCTAAAATAAAATTTTCAAAAGTTGGTGGGCAAGATAGCTCAGAGGACTAAGCACCTGCTGAAGCAAGTGCAGAGACCGGGGTTTGATCTCCTGCACCACATGCCGTACCAGCCCCACGCCCTGGGCTTGCTGAGCTGGCCACCGAGTCTGGGCATGGTGGGTCGTGCCTGTAATCCCAGAGCTTGGAAGGCTGCAAACAGGAGAATCACTACGAGTCTGAACTGTAGAGTAAGACCCTGTACCAAATATATTAAAGAAGAATATCAATCAATAAATAAAGTAAAAGACAGACAAGAGAAAAATATTATTGTGAACCAACTTGGACAATGTATCTAAAACAGTTCCTCCCTTTACTTATGTGGTTTGTTTTTTATGGTTTTTTTGCCTGTTAGTCTGGCTATTAATCTATATGCATTATCATTAAAGCACAGAGCTATATGTCATAAACATGAAAGAAGGTTAATAATAGCAAGAACAAAAATGGGGAAAAGATATGGACGGGAGGAGGGAAGAGAATTAAAGAAAATTTTATGTACACCCCCACCCCCCAGGATGATGGTAAACTGCACATACTGCAAATATGTACTAATAAAAATTAAATGTATTTTTGCATTAAAAAGATTTTGTATGTGCGTCACACACACATGAACACAGGCACAGTGGAATGCTACCCAGCCACGTATGCAAGCAATTCTGTCTCGTGAATGTGAATGTTATAGATGAATCTGGAGGACATCCTGTTATGTGAAATAAGCCAGGCCCTAAAAGGTAAACACAGCATGATCTCACCCATAGGCAGAACCGAAAAACAGCTGGCGTCATTTAGGTTGAGAGTAAAATAGTGGCTCTCAGAGGCTGACAAGCATAAAAGGGAAAAAGAGGAGCTTTGGCTGAATGTGTGTAATTATATGATTAAATAGGAATAAATCTTCCCATTCTAATGCACAGTTGAGTAACTACAGTTAACAGTAGGGTATCATATTTCACAAACTAAAAGGATTTTGAATATTTGTACCACAAAAAATAAAATCTGGTGGATTTAAGCTGGTGGATATGTTGACTGTCCTGGTTTGAATATTATGCAGTGCAACAAGTGTTGAAATAGCCCACTGTGTCTTGTAAATATGCTCAATTATTATGTGTTTTAGTTACTTTTCTTATTATTGAGACAAAATACCGGATATCTAAAGTGAGGAGGAAAGATTTATTTTAGCTAAGATTTGCAGAGTTTCATTCAGTCCACACTGAGCTGGGTCCAAGGCTGGGCAGCACGGCACGAAGGCATCGCATAGAAGCCCAGAGGCAGCCACAGGCAGGCAGTAGCAGCCAGCACTAACAGCTGGGCTGGCTTTCCTTGTGTCCCACCCAGGCTACCAGCCTTGTGAGTGGTGCCACCCAGAGCTACACTAATTCCAGTTAGTGGACTAGTTTAGTACCATACAACGTTAACGCTAGTATCACAGCCCTGACCACGGCCAACTCCAAAAGGCCTCACCTGTGAGCTTTTGGGGGTGGGGCAAGATTGCTAAATGAGTCATTGATGGTTTGGCTTACTTCTAGGTGTAGATAATGGGAAGGCCCCCTGGTGTGAACACTGCCCAGCCTCGGAGCAGGGAGCCTGGGCACAGCATGAGGGACAGAATGAGGGCTGCTGGGCTGCTCTGTGGCCTGCCACAGGCTGCTTCTCCTCTGCGATGTCCCCTGCTGTGCCACCCTGCCTTGGAACCATGCACCTATGAACTGAAACCTCCACAGACTGTGAGCTACAGGAAACACTTCTTTCCTTAACTTCAGGTGTCAGATACTTGGTTTTGGCAACAAGAAAAGCAAGACAGCTTTTTTTCTGTTTACGTAGTGTTTCTGAGAATCTTTCAATTTGTATTATTTGTGTGCCTTTTAATTGTGCAATCGTCTGTCTGTAATTTGTGCATTCCACAGTCGGATTCCCCTCTCACCAGTTAATGAGCATTTGGTTATTTGCAGCTCTTGGCTATAATAAATAAGGCTACTTTGCGTGCTGATGTACACGTCCTTGAGTGGATGTGTCTTCAGTATTTTTTAGGAATGAAATTCTAAGTTACACAGTAAGGATTAACTTTATAACAACAATAGAAATACAGATATTTCTATAGGAAGAAAAAAGAACCTCATACATTACCTCACACCACAGACAAAATGAACTCCACAAAAATGCAAACTAGATCTTAAATTTACAGCATAAAATACTATATTTCTGGGGCCTGGTAGATAGTTCGGTGATCTCGCATAAAATACTATATTTCTGGGGCCTGGGAGATAGTTCGATGATCTGGGCATTTGCCTGACAAGCACAAGGACCCGGGTTCGATCCCTGGTACCTCATGTTGTGCCAGTCCTGGAACCCCCAGGCATGCTGTGCCAGCCCCAAAACCAAGTGTAATGAAGCGTGCATGTAATCCCAGCACCAGGAGGCTTAGACAAGAAGGTCACTACAAGCCTGAGCTGCGTAGTGAGACCCTGTAACAAATAAAAGAAATTTAAAGAATAAATGAAAGACGTAGCTATAAAAAAGATGCAGCAAACTATGTTGATGTAGAAATTACATTTGCAAAAGAATGTTCCCCCAAATATGAGAGTATGCTTATGTGTATGTATGTGTGTGCACCTGGTAATTCAATAAAAATCTACCCAGTAAGAAAGTACATAAGCGATTTGAACAGTTACAAGAAAGAAGGTATGCAAATAGCTGATAAGGAGCTGGAATGGTGCTCAACATTCCTTATCAGAAGAACAAGAAGCTATAATAAAGTACCGCTCCATACCTACCAAGACGGCTCAAACAAGAAAGACAGACAAAAGAAAGTATTGCTAGGGATATGGAGCCAGCAGAATTCCCACAGCTGGTTGGAGGGCCAAATGATTTTCACACTTAAAAACTTCTGGGAGGATGCCGAGGATTGAACTCAGAGACATACCATCACTGAGCTATCCTCAGATAATTTTTTGTTTTCTGAGACAGGATCCATTACATTGCCCAACCTCACTTCAAATTTTCAGTCTCCTTTCTCTGCCTCCAATGTGGCTAGTATTTTGTGTACTACTGGGCCCAGTTTCTTTACTTTTTAATGGCTGCATCATATTCTATTGCATAAGTGTATCATAATTTAAATAACACTTTCTCCTAACACACATTTGAGTTGATATGTGTAAGTATTTTTTCTCCATTATAAGTAATTCTAATGCACAAGTCAACCTGACTACATTTTTAAGTACATTCTTTAGTTACCTTTAAATCATTGATTAAAACACTTTCCAATTGCAGTGGGTTTAAAATAAAACAACTGAAGTTAACTGGTTTTTCTCTTAAGTTTATTCTTGATAAGTTTTTAGACATGATTTTCATAATACTTCAATCTTTCTTTGAATAGCCCCTGAAAAATTATTATTTTGGAGGATATTAAAGACTAGAACTTGTCTTTGTGCATGTTATAGAAATATCACTGAGCTGCATGCCTAGACATTTTAATTTAAATTTTAAATTGTATTTTATTCAAATTTTTATCTATTTTACTTTATCTAAATTGCCCCAGCTGGTCTCAAATTTAAGATTCTCATAGTTCTTACTAATTAACATTATAGGTTGTATCATAATGCCCAGCACCAAGCCTCTAAGTTTTAAAAAGAGATTCTAGATTTTTTCTCAGCTGCTTATACTCATAGTCTAATTACATATAGAAAGGACTCTTCAGAACACAAAGGACCAATATTTCCTCTGTCATTAAATTCTGCAATATAGGCAGGGAGGCTTTGAGTGTCCAGGAAGGCAGAGTTTGGAAGCAGCAGGAGCTTAAGACCTGGTCCTTGGGTAGACTCCTGCCCCTAAAGTGGGAGAGGGGCTCTTAGCCTAAGTTCATTCTCCACCCCTAGACTTCTAAAGAAATGGGCTCAGAGCTCTTGGGGAATCTGCCCATGGAGATGATACCAGTTTAAACTACCCCCTTGTGGTGAGGTTATGATTTTGTTGTTTGCTAAATCGTAACAGAAACACTACTATGGGTTTCTCTTTCAAGTGGGTTTAGCCTGTGGAATATTTGGAATGAGTGTGCATCAAGGGACAAAGTCTGCTTCCAGAGCACAGCCTGATGGTGACAATTCACATTTAAATACTTCCAGAGAACTCATAGTCATTATAGCATTTCTTAGGCTGGTGGATTTGGGGAAATATAATTGTGTTTAAGATCACTCTGTATTACAGATTCAATCTGGAGTCCCATGTATAAATAAATACTAGGAAGATTTCTAGTTTAATGCTAGTATAGATTCAAGGAAGTTTTACCTACATAGAATACTATGATGGTATGGTGTGTTCTATTTCTTCATAAAGGCATGATGTCTTCTCTCTATCCTATAACTGTTGAGGAGAAATTGTACTACACTAACTGGGCATAGTGTACCGGTCACTATGTATGGGCATAGTGTGACCATAGAGAATTTCTATAGACTCTCTGGAAACACTTTTTTGCAGACCAAATCCCTAATAGACAGCCTAAATAGGGGGAGTTTTCCTAGAGCCAAATACCAGTTGGCATTATTTTCAAAGTCTGTGCCCATTTTCCACTCTGTTTCTCCCCTTTGCTGGTGTTCCTTTAAAAGTGTATTGACAGGACAGCACACTGTGTTCAGTACCCAGTGCTGAGAAAAATACCAGGCAGAGTAAATTCCATCAATGTTCATGGCTCCTCCATAGAACTATAAGGACCTCTTATTGGCACATCCCATCAAAGCTCCTTCTCCTCCAAGACTAATGATTTTCTAAAAGGAAAATCATACCTGGTGAGTACACAGCATCTCATCACCTAGGGGCACTCTGCTCTTTGCCTGCCTTATACAAAGTCAGGCATTATGGTGTTGGACCCTGGGTTCAGAATGAATGAAAAATCACAACTTGGATATTGGTTCTAAGTTGTTTCACTTCTGACTTCCAAACTTGCAAGCAGGCAGTGCAAATTGTGCAACAGATGGGGACTCCAGTATATCGACACAAGTGAAGACAGTGCCTATAGATGAACTCCCTACTGGGTGGCGACTCTCCACAGCTTGCAAAGTATCCCCAAAGTCCTATGATCAAAATGCATAGCTCATCCTGTATGAGGAGCTCCCTGTGACAGAACAGCTCAGGGGAGGGAGGGAAGGAGGGATGGAGAAGAAGGGGGAGAGAGAGAGGGAGAGAGGGATGGAGGGAGGGAGAGAGGGAGGGGGAGAGAGAGAATAAAAATAACTAGAGCTACACTATGCATATACAAGCAAATAAAAATATACTAACCCCACATATTTTTGCATCTTTAACAGTTATGTCTTTCAATCTATGATATCAAGTTTTAAATTACAGTAACTTTCCTTTTTTACTAACCAAATAGTAGCACAGTTACACTGCCTTAGAGTCAGTAAAATATTGTTGTAGCTTAATGCTCATTGTAAGAAGCACAATATGCTCATTCTCTCCTTTGCGCTTCATTTATCTTGGAGGACATGGAAGCATTAGTGTAAAATGTGAGATCATGTTTGAGGCTGGAGAGACGGGGAGAATTGAGACAAAACTATTTGGGGAATTTTAATATGGTTAGGCAATGAACAAGACCTTGCTAAGTGAGACTGTATGATCTTGGAAGGTTCAGATTTCAAATATTTCACAAGAAGTGTCTACCCTGGAGCACCAAACTTCAGCATCTCTGGGCCTCGTCCTCATAGCTTTTCCTTCATTCGGCCCAGGTGAGGTTTGACAATGTCCACTTCTGACAAATTCTGCTCTAGATCAGAGATTATAAACTGGTAGCTGGGCTGGCAGGGTAGCTCAGTGGTCTAAAGCATGTGCTTAGGCAAACTTAGGCAGGTACAGGGAGCCACAGCTTGATCCCTGTCACAACATGCCATGCCAACCCCACCCTCAGGGCAGGCTGAACCAGCCAAAATAATAATAACAATAATAACAATAAATAATGATAAACTGGTAGCTGCTGGATGTGTCCAGCTAGTGCACCATTTTATGGAGCCATACAGTGTGTTAACTGTTTTTTGAACTAATTACCAATATTTAAAATAGGCAGATTTCTCATTAAAAACTCAAAACTTTTTTTTTTTTTTTGCAGAACCAGGGATTGAACTCAGGCCCCTGCGCTTGCCGGGGAAGCGCTTATTCCACTGAGCCATCTCCTGGGCCTAAAAACTCCAAACTTCTGTTGGAAAAATCTATAAATATAATAACATAAAACTATATGTCTCCCTGGTGGCAAGCAACAGAGGGCGAGCGCTAGGTGCTCTTCCCTGCAAGGCTGAGAGGGCCCACTGCCCTGTGGGGGTGGAGTTGCCCTTTCAAACTGCGGCTGCTGGCCTGCCCCTTCTCTTTCCTCTCACTCTGCACATACCTCCGTACATATCTGGCACACTTTTACCATGCCAACCCTTGCCGAGTTCCCTCTTCTGGCTTCAGCTCTGCTACCTCTGTTCTAGAAAGTCTGCTCCACTGCCCACATGACGGGACACAAGTCCTTTGTGTGTGCTAAAGCTATCACATTTCACTGTGTTTATTCTCTGGCTCATCCATCTGACTCATCATTCTGAGCTTTGCACATGCGTATTAGTACCCTAAAGGAACGTAAGTTCCTTTCTGCTCAGTGTCTCACAGGTCTGGCACATGTCAGCTATATAATCATTATTTGTTGATCAAATGAGTAAATAAAGATAGAAAACAGCTAAAAGAGGTCTTTCAATAACAGTGCCCAATTGTTGACTTTCTTCTAGTGACTGCACTGAAATCTTGGTTCCATTCCTAAGAAACGACACCAATAACAAAAAAGGGAAATCATACATTTTAAGTAAGATTCCATTAAAACTGCCCTGTAAAAAGAAAAATAAATCTGAACTCTTCAATTATTTAAAATACCTCACTAGTTTGAGCTTCAGACTGAGCTACACTGAGCCCTGCTTGAATTTACTAAAAGCCAGAAACAAAGACATGAGGTGTAGTAGACCTCTATTGTTACGGTACGCTGCCCTGCCTTTGCCAGTTTAAAGCACACAGAAAAGTTCTTTCCTCGGAATGAAAGAGTCCACATTATTTTATAAACCTTTAGGATTTGACACTGAAAGTCTAAAAGTGTTGACCAGTGGGTATACAGAGAAGAGAAAGAAGATTTTGATTTCACATTCACATTGAGACAGCCAATGTTCTACTCCCTCAGGGATCATTAAGCTTGAACAGGCAGAAAATCTGCTATTGAGGAGCTCACTGGTTAGTAGTGAGAAGAATATACAGACACAAGTTTTTTAAGTGTAACATGGCATAGGACAAGGCAAGTGATTGGTAAAGATGTCACATGAAAATTCACAGAGAAGAAGTCCTAGCTTGGGTAAAGATGCAGAAGTCTTGCATCGTGGAGATAACATTTGATCTGTTCTTTTTTTTTTTTTTTAATTTATTTTTATTTTATTAAAATACAAATGTCAATCAGACAGTTTCAACACACCTTAACCATACACATTCGATGAATTAATACATTGCAAACTGTTTTCATAACGTTTTGGTATTGTACAAGGTGCATACATGATATTATATTTACAGATATTATTTTAGCAGATATCTCTTATCAGTGAATTAAGAGTATAGTTGCTTACTTATCTTATTTCTTATACCTGAATTATATCAAAAATTCAATAATTATTTACCTAGTGGATGACCATAGCACTAAAAGCCAACATACTATCCTGTCCAACCACCATTAGTGCAGATCTTGCCTCTCATAGAATTATGTAGAAGCACAGCGTTATCTATCCCAACTGTACTGTCTATACACACACATCATAATTTTTTCTTTCTACAACCCTTCCTTTGTCTACACCTGTCAAAAGTGGGCACTCCATTGACATTCAACTAACTTAGGTGCTTGAACTCGACACCACAATCCAACACAGTCCAGCATTCTACAACCATAGGGAGTTATTCAAAGAAATTGTCGACCATATCCATTTACAGCTCAGCTTAATATTATGGGCTCACAATGTATACTTCATTTTTATACTTTTCTGCTGGATGGTTAAGACCTAGGTAGATCAAGACTTATATACCAACACAAGAACTTTATATTTCCTATGTGGCCATTGAAGTCCTCTCAGGGTTTATCTTGTAGTCCTGTACATTATTCTGTAGTTCATTGTCTGTGTCATCCATGTGGATGAGTCACGACCAATGCTTGACCAGATTGCTCTCTGTGAGAGCTTGAGAGAAAGTTTTCTCTTCATGTGACTCTCCCCAGGCACACTATAGAACTTCAATCTCTTTACTCTGTGGTTCCATAATCTCCTTGTTCAGAAAATTTGGAGCTCACCTGGGTTTCATGATGTTGCAGTACAGGCTCTCCTATGTCCTGAGTCTTCGCTGACCTTCAAAGGCTAGGGCCAAAATGTTGGCTGGCCTTGTGGCTCTTCTATTTCTCCAACTCTGACTTGTGATCTTAGGTTGTTAACCATCCGGAAGAAAAGCTGATTAGTATCCTGCAGCATATGCCATTCACTTTGCCTTATCTGACTCAATTGGTTTTACTTGTTGTACACTGTATTTTACTTTGTATTTCTGCTATTTTGCTTGTTATACTAGGGAGACTATACGATATTTACACATGTGTCTGCTTTATTTCACTTATGAGTATATGTTTAAGTGGCATCCACTTCAGTATAAATGCTTCAAACTTATCATTCTTAATAGCTGAGTAATACTTCATTATATAGAAATACCACATCTTTTTCAACCATTCCTCATGGGATGGATATCTTGGTTGTTTCCAAGATTTTGCTATCACACATTGTGCTGCTATAAACATAGGTACACATATATCTCTATGACACAATGTATCCAGATCCTTTGGGAAAATTCCCAGTGGGAGGATAGCTGGCTTGAAAGGGATTTCTAGTCCTACTCTTTTGAGGAGTCTCTACACTGACCTCCACAATGGTTGTACCAGTCTACATTCCCACCAGCAGTGGAGAAGTGTTCCCTTTTCCCCACAACCTCTCCAACATTTGTTGTTGGTTGATTTCCTTATGATAGCCATTCTTTCTGGAGTGAGATATATCTCAGTGTTGTTTTTATTTGCATTTCATGAATGGTTAGCGATGTGGAGCATTTTTTCATATATTTGTTCGCTTCTTTAATTTCGTCCTCTGAGAAGTGTGTATTCATCTCAGATACCCACTTCTGAATTGTGTCTTTAAATTTGAGGGCCCTGTTATATCTTAGTTCTTTATATATTCTAGACAGTAGTCCTCTGTCTGATTGCTTATTAGTTAGGATTTTTTCAAAGTTTGTGGGTTGACTTTTCACTCTGTTGACAATTTCTGTTGACATGCAGAAGCTCTTTAAGAAGAGTTGATCCCAGTTGTTGATTCTTTCAAGAGCTTCCCGTGCGAATATATGTTTGTTCATGAACTCTTTACCTACCCCTATGTCTTCAAGAGTTCCTCCTACTTTCTCTTCCAGGAGATTGAGTGTTTCTGTTTTAACGTTTAGATCTTTAATCCATTTTGACTTTAACTTAGTGCATGCTGATAGAGCTGGGTCAATTTTTAATTTTTGGCATGTAGAAAGCCATGTTTTCCAGCACCATTTGTTAAAGAGGCTATCTTTCTTCCAGTGAGCTTGTGTAGCCCCTTTGTCAAAGATAAGATGGCTGAGTGTTTTCATAGATGCCTCTGCATCTTCTAATCTATTCCACTGATCCTCAGGTCTATTTTGTTGCCAATACCATGTTGATTTTATCACAGTGG
>PVKA01036666.1:0-21608 GCA_004027165.1 Ctenomys sociabilis
TGGATTGTGGTGTCGAGTTCAAGCACCTAAGGTAGTTGAATATCAATGGAGTGCCCACTTTTGACAGGTGTAGACAAAGGAAGGGTTGTAGAAAGAAAAAATCATGATGTGTGTGTATAGACAGTACAGTTGGGATAGATAACGCTGTGCTTCTACATAATTCTATGAGAGGCAAGATCTGCACTAATGGTGGTTGGACGGGATATTATGTCGGCTTTTAGTGCTATGGTCATCCACTAGGTAAATAATTATTGAATTTTTGATATAATTCAGCTATAAAAAACCTGTAAATATAATATCATGTATACACCTTGTACAATACCAAAACGTTATGAAAACAGTTTGCAATGTATTAATTCATCGACTCTGTATGGTTAAGGTGTTTTGAAACTGTCTGATTGACATTTGTATTTTAATAAAATAAAAATAAATGGAAAAAAAAATGTATGGAGAGCCAGGAAGATAGCTCAGGGGCATAAGCACCTGCCTGGAAAATGCAAGAATCCCCAGTTCCATCCCCAATACCAAAAAAAGTATGTGGAATACTTCTCTAATCCCTGTTTCCTGACATGTTCTAATGGTTCAGGTAAAGGAATGCCAATCAGGTAGGGTTTCCCAGTCCCCTTCAGGTACAAAGTGCCACCATAGTCTAGCATATTTAGGTTTAGCAAGCACTCCATTTGAAAAAATGAAGTTTGAACTGCTGAAATAATAACTCCTGGTAACAATTGTCATGCACTCAGAGCTCACCACATGCATGCACTGCACACAGTGCTGTCTTAATACACACCATCTCATCATTTTCCCACTACTTTGCTCTGCAGTTCCATGGGGTACAGACTTGTAAAGATGAGGAAATCCAGGCCATAAGAAACTGTACAACTTGCCCACAATGGCCCAGGCAGTAGACGGCAAAGCAGATCTGGGCTGTGGCAGTTCCTCTCAGATCCTCTACTGGCGGGGAGTGACTGCCCCGCCCCAATCCTGGCGCCACACTCTCTTCTCCACCACCACACACATGTGAACCGCACGTCCTGCGTGCTTCCCTGGGTCAATGGCAGAGCATGGTTTGCTCTTAGGAGATGCAAGACTTCTCTCACAGGAAGCTTTGGCTCTAGATTCCCATTCAGCACAGCTCCTCAGAGCTGTAATGCAATCTCCTTCTTTCCTTTCTTCCTTCCCTACTCTCTTTCTTTCCTTCATATATCCTTCATAAGGGCTGGATCCTTAGCACAACCTGATGGTTCACTCAGCCTTCTCAGGCTCCTGTCACACACACACACACACACACACACACACACACACACACTCACTTGCTAGCCCCAGTGAACTCATGCACATTTAACTCCTCACTATCTCCTTCCTGAAGAACCTAGACTCCCACATATCACTGCAGAAGCTGTAACCTTACAAGCTCCACAGCAAGGGGACAGTCCAAATCTTCAGAATGACAGTACCTTATGTCCAATGTAGCTGCAGGAGTGAAGCCCCCTGACACAAGTGAACTGGATGTCCCTGGTTTGGAGTAAACACTCCAAAATTACTGAATAAATGAAATTAAAAGTTTGTGTGACCAGAAGCTAGAAGCAGTGTAATGAGGGTGTGTTCCCCTCTGGCAGTTAAAGAGAACAAGCTTTGGGAAATCCCTACATGGACATCCATAGGACCAAATCACTAGCAAGCCCTCTTCCCTCCAAACCCAGCTGGATATAGACAGGCCTGGCTGCTTCTTCCTACCCCCATCAGCTTTTTATACAGAGAAGAATTTTCACACTGACATCCCAGCTGGCCTCCGTGTCTCGTGAAAGTCACTTTATGGGCTGAAAAATCTCTCTCTGAAAGAACTACTCTCATAAAGTGCTGTGAATTGGATGGTAACCTGCAGCTGACCAGAGGAATTTTTCAATACCCACTTTTATATATAAAATTTGTAACCTTTCTCTTCTCATTGAAACTAGGTGATATTGATTGAGTAGAAATTTCAGGAAAGTGTGTTTGGGGCTTTATAGGGGTGAGCCTGTGGTAATTGTGGCTACACACAGTTCAATTAAGATTCCTAACCAAAAAGAGAATATAAAATCAAAATCAATACTTCCATGGGCACACAGTTTAAGAACTTGGTGGTGGTTTGAGCAGAGCCTGCTTCAGTCACAAGCAAAGTCTAATTCCTGCCATGGGGCTGTTTTTCCATCATTTGTCAATTGGATGACAAAGAAAGAAGAACAGGGGAAGAAAACAATGAAAGGTGATTCCAACAGATAGACAAGAAATCCATCAACGGGCAGAAGAGACCAGCACTAAGAACCAACCAGAAAGGAAAATAAATGTCTCCCAGAAAGACGGAGCACCAACTCTTCCTGGTCAATAATGCATAAAGCTCCCTGTTTCCAGAGCTTTGGAAGAAATTAAAAACTGTCAGATCTGGAAGGGCCCAAGAAATGGTTGTTTTGTAAATGAAACTGAGACTTAGACAAAAAAAAAAAAAAAAAAATCTTGCCCAAGATCTTGAAGAAACAAAGAGACCTCCTCTTGAGGAAGAGACTGGGATCAAGTGCCTGTCATTTCATACCACTACATAAGGGCTATCTTCTTTCTTAGGCCAAACAATCTTGCTTCTTATATTTTCCTCTTTCCTACCCCTGCAGATCCAAGGAACTCTTTCTCAACACCCTTTGTTTTCCAATCTTCAGGTGCCTAAGAGTTCATCAAATTTTTCATTCTGCTACTCGTAGCTTAATGTACAAAATACCACAGGATGCTGAAAATTCTGTTGGCAATGTCAGGCTGGCCAAAGCAGAGACGTCCACCGTTCACAGCAAGCAGATGGGGAGGGGACCTGGAGCTACTGGCCCTTCCTCCACAGTCTGACCTGAGACTCCACTGGGCTTCAGTGAATCCTTCCACATGACACCCTGAGCCACCCCCTCTGCTACTCTTTCTTCTCATTAACCATGACTGAGAATCCTAAAGAACTGAAGTCCTCCTTCACAGGGACCCATTCTGATACTGTAGTCTTATGTAGAGGTAGGAAGCTTGATGAGTTGGTTCTTTCTTTCTCTCTCTCTCTCTCTCTCTTTTTTTTTTTTTTTTTTGTGAAACTAGGAATTGAACTCAGGCCCTTGCACTTGCCAGGGAAGCGCTTTTTCTACTAAGCCATCTCCCTGGCCCCTAGTTGGTCATTTCTGATCCAAAGAACATTGTCTTCTCCCAACTAGATTTGCTTTCCACATTCCTATCTATGAAGTGCTCAGGGCATCTAGTATCCAGGGGTATTTGGTGCCTCTTTGAAAGTACTGAGTAAGTGCATTGACAGGTGAGGGAATCAACAAAGGGCTTGAATAGGGCAGCTTCCCCTCTGCTGGGACAACATCTCTGATGCTGACAACTTCAGGACCAGAGGATTATTTTGGTTCAGAGTTTCAAAAGGTTCAGTCCACAGTTAGCTGGCTCCAAGGCAAAAACACAAGGTGCAAGTGTGGGATAGAAGAGAGTTGTTTAGTCAATGGGATGGGTTGGGGAGAAGGAGAGGTGGAGAAGGGGAAGAGGGAGAGAGTAGAGAAGAGGAGAGGGAGGAAAGAGAAAGGGAAGGAGGAGAGGAGAAGCGAGGGGAGAGTGGAAAGGAGAGAAGAGGGGGGAGAAAAGAGAGGAGAGGGGAGGAAGCAGAGGAGAGGAGATGGAAGAGAAAGGAAGGGATTGGGGAGAAGGGAGGAGAGAAGAGAGAGGAAAGAGGAAGGAGAGAAGCTCCAAAAACACAGTCCAGTCACCAAGACCCTTCTACCAGATGTCCTGTGGTAACAACACATTTGACTGTGAATTCATGAATGGATTAATCAACTGATGAGCACACCACTCCCTCTGAACACATGAGACTTCTGGGAGATGTTTTAGAGCTAGACCATGACAGGGAGGAGTGATGCATAATCAACGACTCCAGAAACTGGCCTTCCTCATGGTGGAATGTCGTGGAATCTTGGGGAATTTTCCCATCTGTTCTCAAGGAAATTACACAGAAGAGCAGATCAGAAAAGAACAGGTTTTGCACCTGGATAAATCTCAGTCTGAATTTTTTTTTTTAACAACTAGCTACGTAACCTTTTAAATTTACCAAATTATTGCCATTCTGCTAATTAAATTATTTACCCAAAATATTATCTGTGATTTGGGTATAGTAATACATGTTTTATGAAATTATCACATAATAAATGAGTTAGTATGTATATAACTAAATTGGGGGAATGATATGCCTAAGACCATTAAAATAAATGGAATCTTACTTGAAAAGAAAAGCCAGTGAGCTAACTAAGTCCACTGTGGTCTGGCTTGGCCATAGCCTCCTAATAAAGACCAAAAGAGACATAAAAACAGGAAAATCTAACCAGGTGTGGGACCACATGCCTATAATCTCAGCCTTCAGGAGGCTGAGGCAGGAGGATGATCATAAGTTCAAGGCCAACCTGGGTTACACAGTGAATTCAAGGACATCTTCAACTGCATAGTGAGACCCTATTACCTCCTCACCAAAAAAAATGAAGAGTGGTCTTATAATAGAGCTGAGGTAGCTTACTCTGTGTATAACTCTGAGGTTTAAAGTTATAGGGTATGTCAACATGACTAGGCTAAGGACTGCCCATAGAGCTGGTAAAATGGTATTCCTAGGTGCTCCATTAGAGTGGCTCAGGGAAATATTAGCACTTAAATTAGTGGACAGAGTAAAGAAGATTGCCCCCACAAGTGTGTGACACCACCAAATCCTCTGAGGTCCTAAATGGAACAAAAAGATAGAAGGGCTCTCTTTCCAATCTTACAAGATGGCAGATGAAAAATGTGAAAAGTCAGACATTAAAGAGAAGAAACCCAAAGCCAAGAAGGCTGCTGCCAGTGGTACTAGTAAAAAGGGTAAGGTGAAGAGGGCAAAGAAGTCCAAGAATGGGCAGCCCCACTGCAGCCGAAATCCTGTCCTAGTTAGATAAATTGATAGATGCTTCCAATCCACTATGTTCTCCAGGAAGGCTTTGTATAAGAGAAAGTACACAGCTGCTAAATCAAAGGTTGAGAAGAAAAAGAAGGAGAAAGTTCTTGCTGTGATCACAAAACCAGTCAGTGAGGACAAGAATAGAGTACCAGGATGGTTAGGTTTTGAAAAATGCCTCAATACTATCCTATTGAAGATGTATCCAGAAAGCCCTTGAGCCACGGCAAGAAACCCTTCAGTCAGCACGTGAAGACACTCCAAGCTAGCATCACTCGTAGCACCATCTTGATCATCCTTACCGGCCATCACAGAGGCAAGAGCGTGGTCTTCCTGAAGCAGTTGGCCAGTGGCCTGCTACTTGTGACTGGGCCTCTTAGCCTTAATCATGTTACTCTACACAGAACACACAGAAATTTGTCATTGCCACCTCTACAAAAATAGATATCAGCAAAGTGAAAATCCCCAAACACCTCATTGATGCTTACTTGAAGAAGCAGCTGCAGAAACCCAGACACCAGGAGGGTGGAGTCTTTGATACCAAGAAAGAGAGATGCCAGATTCCAGAGCAGCACAAGGTAGATCAGAAAGCAGTGGTTTCTGATCCACAGATTTTAGCAAAAATCAAAGGTGTTCCTCAACTCCAGAGCTACCTGTGATCCATTTTTGCTCTGACAACTGGAATTTATCCTCATAAATCAGTGTGTTCTGAATTTTCTACTAAGAACCTAATTAAATAACTGATATATTTTGCAAAAAAAGATGAAAAAAAAGTTGAGTTGACTCTGTCTGCACTGATACAGCCTTTTCCTGCCCTTGAGCATCAGAATCCTGGGATTGGAGCCTTCAGGTTTGAATTAGAATTTAGACCATCAGACTCCAGTTCTTAGGATGGAAGACTTAGACTAGGATTTAGTCCAAGACTTGGACTGGCTCCTGCGGAATCTTGGACCCTCGAGATTAGACTGGCACTATCCTCATCCCCTCCCAACCCCTGCTGTCTTGGGTCCATCCAGCAGATAGAAGACCATAGAATTTCTCAGCCTCCACAAGGAGCATGTGAGCCACTCCATCATCATAAATTTCTTCTTGTATGTCTACATGTACTGCTTCTGCTTCTCCAAAGATCAATACCCCAATTGTGTTGGTTACTCTTTTCTCATTGCTGAGACAAAATACCCAACACCCCAAATTAAAGAAGGAAAGGTTTATTTAGCTCACAGTTAATGAAGGTTTCAGTCCATACTCAGCTGGCACCAAGGCAGAGTGGCATGTGACAAAGGACAGCAGTTCACCGTGGCAGAAAAACATCAGAGCAAAAAAGAAGAGCCAAAAGGGAGGAGCAGAGGCTGTGGCAGCTAGCAAGCCTCTCTCCCTTCCTCATGTTGCATTCAAGCTATCTGCCCCAGGGTGGGTGTAGCACTCACACCCAGAATCCCAGCATTGGGTCATGAATTAATCACAAACTCTAGAAGCCACCCCATGACTGCATGAGGCTTTGGGGGCACAACTAGACATAAGCCATAACACCAATCTTAGGTAAAATCTGAATTCCTTCATAAATTGGGGTGGAGGCAAGAGATGAAGAAAATCTATCTCACATCTATCTTGACATGGTGCTTAATAAGATCAAAAATGTTCAAATCAACTTTTTCAGTTAAAAAAAAAAAAACAGTATGCAGAGACATAGAAGACCATGAGAGCTCAAGACTATGGAAATTGGCAGAAGTTTTTTGGAGTACCTTGGACTTTCTGAATTTCATGGAATAGCATCTTGGATCAATTGAATCTAGATTTGAAAAGAGCTAGAAGAGTTCAGCTGACTCCAAAATTCATGAGAAACACTTGATATTATAAGCCCTTAATAAACATTAATTTGTTTCCCCTCCTTTTCAAGAGCCTGGTGGTTGACTGTAGCTGTAGAATGGTTTGCTCCATTCTAACTCCAAGCAACTTGTAAAACTGGAAAACAAGACTGTAAATGGACAGTTACTACAAAGAAAAGTACTGTCTGTTCCACTTTGCTGCATGTGTCAGAAAGGAAAGCTCACATGGTTTTCCCACCAATTTCCAGTAACACATTTTTAAAGTCCTTTTTGAAACCCAGGCTTTTAGCTCATATCTATTTTACTTTTGCAGTAGCTACTTGGAAACCAGTAAAATTCTTACTTAGCTAAAATCAGGGATGCAAAGATATGAGCATTGGAAATGCTCATTTCTTAGAGGGTAGCTTATGCAATCTCTGTAAATCCTAAAGCTGCCCCCATGAGACTGAAGTTACACAAATCCTGCGGTGACCTAAATCCAAATGCTGTGTTGCCTGGAGCCAGTGGCTCATAAGAAATCTCTGCAGATGTATCTGATGCGAGGACCTTTCACAGCCTTTGATGCTGCTGGTGATATCTGGCTTCTCTGTGGAGAAGGAAAAAAGAACTTCACAACCATCTTCCTCCTCTTCCCCTTGCACCACCAGAAGCAACAGCTGTCAGCTCCCACCTGGTGGGGACAAGATCAAGAGAAATTTTCCTTCGCTGTCCATGTGCGCAGATACACCGTGTTCTTCTGGAGGCTGCCTCCAACTCAAGACCCTCCCTCCTCACAGATCCATCCTCCCCCTGGTCCATTCATCCATTCTACGAGTATTTATTCACTGAGCACCTTCTATGGGTCAGAAACTGTGCCCGGAGCTGGAAATGCAACAGAAAAGCTGGTTATTAACCCCCTCCCTCTCCTCTCTCCATAGGAACTTAATGAAGAGAAAAGGGAAAGAATTTTTGATGAAAAGAACAGTTCGTGGTAGGATTTGAAGGTGCTGATTTGGCATCATTCCCAAAATATTAGCCCCTGATCTCTGGTGGTCTAGGGCTTATGCGGTACAAGCAAGAAGAAAGTACAGAGGCCGAATGGCCTGTCAGTTGGGGACTAGTTCTTACAATACATATCACACTGACCAGCTGTTTCTAAGGGACCAGAGCAACCAGAACTGAAACAGGAACTATCACCTGGACAAATGAAGTGTATTGGGGGCTGGAGCGGGTCCTACAGAACAAGAAAATTAACTAAAACCCTAGATTTTAACACTTTATTTAACATCTAATGGGAAGTTTAAAAATGGCAGAGCAATTTTTAAAAAGGAAATAAAATTGTATAAGTCACAGAAGTAAAAATGTCTGTGTTCACAGATGGTATAATCTTATAACTAGAAACACTCAACTAACTCCTTCATTCCCCCAAAAAAGTTATAGTTAATAAATTCAGCAGTTACAGAATAAAAAGTCACAAGCAAAAAAAATTAGTTATATTACCTACACTAACACTGAACAATTTGGTTCAATTTTCAATGACATTAAAAATAATAAAATACTTAGGAATTCATTCAAAGTAACCAAATGTTTGCACACTAAAAACTACGAAACATTGCTAAAAGAAATTAAAGACATAAATAAATGAAAATATGCTGTATATTTATGAACACATAGGCTTAATGTTATTCAGAACAACACTGCCCAAAGTGATCTACAGATTTAATGCAATCCCTATTAAAATATCGATGTTTTTCATAAATTAAAAAAATCCATTCTAAAATTTATATTCATGTATATATCTAGCACTTGGGAGGCTCAGGTAGGAGAATTATAGTACGTTTGATGACATCCTGGGTTAGTTCAAGGACAGCCAAAACTGCATAGAGACCCTGTCTCAAAACAACTAGAATTCATTTGGAATCTCAAGAGACACCAATGGCCATAATAATCCTGAGAAGAACAATCTCAAGGATGCTTGCTTCTTGACTTTACAATTCACTGTAAAGCTATAGAAGTCGTAATAATGTGAAACTAGCTTGCCAAAAGAAACAGATCCCAGGGCTGGCCAAATAGCTCAACAAATTGAAGCACCTACAGGCAGGTACAGGAGCTTGGGGTTCGATCCCTGGGCCTGCAATGCCAGCCCTGCCCCCGGGGCACACTGAGACAGCAATTGAGACTGGGCATGCGGGCGCGTGCCTGTAATCCCAGCTCTGGGGACACTGTAAACAGACGGATAGTGAGACCCTGAATACCCTGTAGACCCTTCCCTAAAAAAAAAAAAAAAAAAAGGAAACATATCCCAAAAGGAAATCCTCGCACACACAGGTACTTAATTGTTGACACAAGTGCCAAGGTCAGTCCATGGAAAAATGGCAATCTTTTTGTAAAATTGATTAAGCAGGAAAACAAAAGCTGCACAAAGAAAAAGGAAGGTGGGAGATTATGGAGCCACAGAGGAAAGAGATTGAAGTTCTATAGTGTACCTGGGGAGAGTCACATGGAGAGAAAACTTTCTCTCAGGCTCTCACAGAGAGCAAACTGGTCAAGCATTGGCCGTGACTCATCCACATGGATGACACAGACAAAGGATCTACAGAATAATGTACAGGACTACAAGATAAACCCTGAGGGGACTTCACTGACCACATAAGAAATATTAAGTACATGTGTTGGTATATAAGTCTTGATCTATCTAGGTCTTAACCATCCAGCAGAAAAGTATAAAAATGAAGTATACATCATGGGGCCATAATATTAAGCTGAGCTGTAAATGGCTATGGTCGACAACTTCTTTGAATAACTCACTATTGTTGTGGAGTGCTGGACTATGTTGGATTGTGCTGTCAAGTTCAAGCACCTAAGTTAGTTGAATGACAATGGAGTGTCTACCTTTGACAGGTGTAGACAAAGGAAGGAGTACAGAAAGAAAAAATCATGATGTATGTGTATAGACAGTACAGTTGGGATAGATAACACTGTGCTTCTACATAATCCTATGAGAGGCAAGATTTGCACTAATGGTGGTTGGACAGGGTATTATGTCGGCTTCTAGTACTATGGTCATCCACTAGGAAAATAATTATTGAATTTTTGATATAATTCAGATATAAAAAATAAGATAAGTAAACAGCTACACTCTTAATTTACTGATAAGAGACATCTGCTATAATAATGTCTGTAAGTATATCATGTATGTACCTTGTATGATACCAAAACATTATGAAAACAGTTTGCAATGGATTAATTTATCGAATCTGTCTTGTTAAGGTACCTTGAAACTGTCTGATTGATATTTGTACTTCAATAAAATAAAAAATAAATTTAAAAAAAATGAAGGTGGATCCTCCCCCTACATAATGTACAAAAATAAGTCAAAATGGATCAAAGATCTAAAGATAAAACTCTGAGAAGGAAAGATGGGGTGGGAATGCTTATGACACTGGATTTGGCTGTGATTTCTACACTGTAGTACCAAGAACACAACCAACAAAAGAAAAAGCAGATAAATTGACTGTGAAAATTAAAAATTTGTGTGTCAAAGGCCACAATCTTGAGACCACACAAGTACACAGGCAAGCCTCATGATGGGAGGTAAACCTTTGTGAACCATGTATCTGATATTAGATTCATACTCAGATTACATAAGTAATTCCTATAACTCTACAATAAAGAACTGTATTTCAAAATGGATAAAGGACTTAAAGATACATTTCTCCAATAAGGGATATTAGATGGTAAATAATTACATGAAAAAAATGCTCAGCATACTAATCATTAGAGCATATCAAGACCACAATGACCAATGCCATATCACTTTACCTCCATTAGCCTGGCTACCATTAAATGAATGATGTACGTTCACCCAGATAAGGCCAGCGAGATAGCTCAGAGGACTACATGCCTGCTTAGGTAGATACAGGATTGGGGTTCGATCCCCTGCGCCATATACCGCACCAGCCCCACCCCCAGGCATGCTGAGCTGGCCACCAAGACCGAGCACCGTGGCGCACGACTGTAATCCCAGCACTGGGGATGCTGAGACAGGAGGATCACTGTGAGTCCAAGCTGCACAGTGAGGCCCTGTACCAAATACATAAAAAAACAATAATAATAACAACAATGCTAATAATAACATTCACCCATATACGCATGCATAAATATGTAACTGAAAAGTAAAAACGTGGAGAAAACAGCGATTGTTGAGGATGTGGAGAAATTATAATTTTTCTGCATTGCTGATGGGAATATAAAATGATACAGGGCTACGAAAAATAACATAGTAGTTCCTGGAAAAGCTCAACATAGAATTATCATGTACAGCAATACTCCTGCTGATCCAACAATGTTACTCCCACACATATACCCAAAAGAATTGAACTAAAGAGTCTGAGCAGCATGTCAGTGTTCACAGCAACGTCATTCGCAGCCGCCAAAAGGCAGAGACAACTTGCATGCCCACCAGCAGCTGAACAGATGAACAAAACGTGGTAAATACATGCAATGGAACGCTCAGCACTCAGTGAATGAATTTCTGTATGCGCCGCCACGTGGAGGAACCGTGGAAACACGCTACTAAGTAAACTCAGCTGAACTCTTTCTTTGGTTTGTCCATAAACAAAAGGACAACTGCTGTGCACATCCACTCATATGACGCCAAGTCAGGCAGACAAAAGACAGAACAGAGATCGTCAAGGGAGGGAGGACTGAAGAGGGAATGGACGTTAGCACTTAGTGAAAGTGTTTCTGGAAATGGAGAGCGGCGAAAGTCATACAGCATTGTGAATGAACTTGATGCCACGGAATTGCACACTTAAAGGGGATCGAAATGGCACATTTTGTGTTATTTATATTCTACTGCAAAGAAAGAAAACATAGGCAGCCAGACATTTATTGAAAGTATAAGGGCCAGCGAGATAACTCAATGAATTAAGCGCTTCCTTCGGCAAGCGCAGGTTCGATCCCCAGAGTAGGGTTTGATCCCCAGTCCCGCATGCTGTGCCGGTCCCACTGCCAGGGTGGTGCGTGGCTGTAATCCCAGCACTGGGAAGGCTGAAAACAAGAGGATCCCTAGGAGTCCAATCTGCATAGTGAGATCGTGGACCAAACACATAAATAAAGAAAAAAGAATAGGCAGCACAAGTTTAAATATCTTCTTCCCCATGAATGAATTATTTATACTTTCTACTTCTTCCAGCATCAATTATGATAATTTATGATCTTTCAGAAAATCAAATATTCCTTTGCTATTATTCGAGTTTGTTATGATTTAGTGGAATTTTCTCCTCCCCTTCAATACTGCTATATCTTCTCATTCCTCATTTTCATGCTTATGCTTTTCCTTAATTCTTAATTTTTGTTGCTAGCTCCTTGTCTCCTTGTCTGTTGGGATTTTTAAAATTTGTGATTTCTGTTATAATCTGATTGCTTTGTGCCAGGCATACATTTTCTAATTACTATATTAAATGTGTGTGTGTGTGCTCAGATCATTCTTTGCCTTAAAATAAAGGAATGCAATTTATTTGTTTATTTATTATTTATGTATTTGGTACAGGATCTCACTGTGCAACTCATAGTAATCTTCCTGTCTCAGCCTCCCCAGTGCTGGGATTATGTGGGCGCACCACCATACCCAGTCTCTGGCTGGCTCATTGTGCCCAGGGGTGGGACTGGCACAATACATGGAACCAGGGATCAAATCCCAGTCCCTGCACTTGCCTAAATAGGCATTTAGTCCACTGAGCTATCTCAAAAATTAGGGAATTTAAAGCCATACATTTTTTCTCTGGGCACTTTAATCAAACTTTACAGATTTTGGTATTGAGATTCCTCACGGTCATTACTGTCCACTTAGATTCTAATTAAATTTCCTTTTTCCTCCTTTACCTAGCAATCGTTCAAGTGAATGTTTTTCATTAAGTTTATTTCTACCTTTCATGTGGTTAGCGCTTTACTTCCCCTTTTATTTATGAATAGTACTATAGTTGAATGTGACCTGTGAGGCTCTGATGCAGGGAAAAGAGAAAGGCTTTATGCCTACTGCTGGATCTCACAAAAGCAGCCAACATTGGATGGTGCTGCAATAGAAGCTTAATCCCTGGACTTACAAACTTTTCTCTTGCTGAAGTGGTCACCAAGAGTTGCCTGTGAGGAGTCCTTGTACCTTCCCTGGCAGAGACATCATGCCAAGAACAATTGCTGAGAACTTGCCTCTCTGGCTCAGGACACCTGAAGACCCAGCTATGCTGACCCTAACCCTTCTCTCCCTCAAGAGGAAAACATGTCAGTGGATTTACGAGAAGCCTCTCCCACTCATCTCCCAGGCAAGCAAGCACAGAGCACAAGAGGAGTCCTGCATGCACACCATCTCCATCTTTCTTCTGATCTATATTTATGCAGTAGAAAGTCTAGGACTCCTGGCCTGTGTAGCTGCAAACATTCCTGGTGTCTGACACAGGTTTCTCCTTCCTTTTATTCCCTTGGCCTTTCCATGAGCTCCCAGACACTGAAGCCCCCAATTTTGCGTACATTTGTATGCTCACTACCACTCTATATTTCCTTTTCTGCCACTCAGATCAATAATATGTGTGTGTGTGTGTGTGTGTGTGTGTGTGTGTGTGTGTGCTACTGAAGATCGAACTTGGTACCTTGCACTTGCCAGGCAGGTGCTTATGCCGCTGAGCTATATCCCCAGACAACAGAACAATAATCTGTTAGCAAAATGCTCATTACAGGACAGTGTTTCCCCTTCAGACACATGCACATAATCTAAGGATATGAAAATAACTCAGGGAAAGCAACACCACTACAGAACGGGCTCCTCCCAAGAGCCCACCTTGGTCAAGCTGCAGGCCCACTCTCCGCCCCTTCCAGAACAGCAGATGTCCCTGGGTCATGAGAGCTCGCTGTCGGCAGTAACTCACATCTGAAAATAAATCCAGCATTAGACAGCTGACCATGTATGTGTCTCTAAAACTATGGCAACAGGAAGTCCCACTGCCTCTGTATCCCAGTTAAGCATTCTGTTGGCTGCAATCGGGACGTGTGGTCTCCAAAACTAATACATCAAAGCAGTTGCATAGGCCCCAAATGTCACCATCACACAAACTGACATTTTCCATACAAGCAACTAATGAGTGCTCAGAATGAAGGGCAGAGAAAGCTGAGTAAAACCACTTCTGGAGCCTTTGCTTCACACTCCGTCCCACTCCAGGGTGGATGAGTAGCTACATGTTGCGGGGATGCTGGGAGAAAAGATGGTGGCCATTCGAGGTTGAGCGCGGAAGCGTAGGTTCATGGAAAGAGGGACGCACGGTGAGAAACAGGTCAGTTGGAGTCCACTTGACTAGGGGAGCCAGGAGTACGGCATTGAATGAGGAGCACAATGTTTTCACTTTCTGCCTGATTTTGTTTAAGAAAGGAATTAACTAATAACATGAGTGTCTCTCTGATCGTTATACTTTCAGATCTGTTTTGTCTTTTTCGCTGATTGATTTTTAATCAGCAATAACAAGGCACAGATCAGCGTTCAGTGCCTAACGCTCTATTGAGTATAAAATGATCTAAAAGCACACACTTAAGACAGTGCCACTGAAGAGACCCCCGCAGATCTTTCATGGTGTGAAAAATCTTGGGGTAATGCAAATCATTTGCCGCTCTAATAATCTGTTTGCTAATATATTCAGTACCATGTAATGATGTAAAATTTTATTTCCCGGTAAATCAAGATACATATGCAGATATTTCTTTTTTACTGTATGAGAGGACTGTGTTTGTAAATAACAGCCAGCCCAGTTTATAGTGCTCAATTGAGTTAGAGGGCAGTGGTTGCTGACATTCGAATATTCAGCGGCTCAGTCAGGACAAAATGAGCTTCATGTGATTTTCTTGGCCAAATGCTCATCTCAAGCTGACAGGCAGGCTATTCTGCCTCTAAGGTGTCATCCAAGTTCTAGGCAAAAAGAAGAGAATAGCCTAGAAACCCAGCACTTGGGAGGCTGAAAACAGGAGGATCGCTATGAGTCCCATCTGTGCAGTGAGATCCTGTAGGCCCTGTACTAAATATATATATAAGACCAGCTTCCAAAAGGAAGAAAATAATTGGGAAAATAGTATATTCACTGGGTCTTTCCTGCAATAAGGAAACGTTATACATACAGCTTGTTATCTCTTCTTTCCTCTCATTATCCAGGTCTATGTTGTGTGGTTATCTCCTTTACAAAGAAATCTGGGAAAGTGGCCTTCCAATGGACACAGCATCACCTTTCACCTGAAGTTATGCTCCTAACAAGGACATCTTCCTATCATCTCACTCTCTCCATCTAACCCACTGAGAAGGTTTCACATTTTTATGTCAGTCATTAGGCAGCCCTCAGTTTATGAGTTCAAGGGCTCATGAACTACCCTTAAAACAAAAGAGCTCATGTGAAAACCTTAGACTAGCATGCATGGTGGTGCTTCCTGTAATCTCAGCAACCTGGGAGTCTGAAGCAGGAGAACTGCATATTCTCACCCAGCCTGGATGATTTAGCTACTCAGTGGTACTTTATCTCAAAACAAAAAGAGTTGAGGGTATAGCTCAGGGCAATTTAGTGACTTAAAAATATCATATCTCCAAACTTAAAAAGAGTCGATGATGTCGCTCAGACTGTAACCTTGACTTCAGTGCCTGGTACTGAAAAAAGAAGAATAACATCAAGTTATGGTTCTGACCTTGGGCAATGAATGTACTAGATTTCTAACAGGTGGTCAACTTACTATGCCCAGCTGAATTAAACTAGCATGGTGCTGGGTGCAGGAGGCCCACCTGAGGGTTGTTGCCAGCAGCATAAAGGTCAAACAGGAGACGCTGCTAAAATGCTGTTAGGGATCCTGTTTGGAGAAGTTGTTGGAGCCATGAGAAGCTGCTAGTTCTCTTGGGCTGTTCTGCTGGAGGACCTTGTCATGCTGGCTTTCCCAATCAACTTTGGAGAAGCTTGAGTTCCTCATCTTGAGCATCAATTTCTGACTCCAGAGGGGGAGATGGTGCACTCAGCCTCATGAAATCCTGCCTGTAGAGACGAGGCAGGGAAGATTTCTGCTGGGAAGAAGGACTGCACTGGTTGTTGGACTCCAGATGATCTGGTTATAGTGTGGCAGAAAGTTTGTCTGCACTTTGCTCATTTCCACAGACTTTGCCTGAGACTGAGATCAGGTATGGTGGACTGATTAATCTTTTAAAAGATATTTCAAAGCAGCCAAATACTGAGGCTGTGGTGTGGCTGTTGGTGGTGGCATTCAGCCAGACTTATGTTGAGAATCAAGAGCAAAGAGCCCAGCAGGATGATTTAAAATATTGTGCATTTAGCCAGAAAGGAAGCCAATAAAGCTATGGACTGCAAAGATAGAGCTGAGGGAATCTCCATTGCCAAGATGAAACAAGAGGATAGAAAAGATGTCCTGAGAGAATCACAGGCGGCAGCAGGTCTCCACCCTTTGCAGCCTCAAAATTGCAAGGGTGACAGATTTTGCCATGAGGAAAAAGACACAGAGTGCCATGTTTCAGAATGATGCCAGCATGAGAATTTGTTCCTGGGAATCAGGGTCAGAGTGTTCAGTGATGCAGGCACTCAAACCCTAGAGCTAAGAGAGAAGAAAGCCTGGCTACTTCTCCAGCTGGCAGCACACCTTAAGCCTGGCTACTTCTCCAGCTGGCAGCACACCTTGGTATCATCCATGTAGTGCTGGTTTTATATGCTTGCAGAATGCAGGTGTTCTGAGGTTAAGAAGGCTTCCACCTCGATTTCAGAAGGTCTGGGAGGCCAGGCAGTGTGTCCCCAAGACGGCAGTGTGTGACGCAGAGAGTAAGAAGCTTGATGTGCAGTGGAAACCCCAGAAGTTTGGAAAATCCAGAAACATAGATCATCTAAGGGACACTGCAAGGAAGGAGCAAAGCCAGCCTAAGAGAGAAGCCACGGGAGCCACCACCAAGAGTGCCACAGGAGTGGAGCCACATGGAGCTCACAGTTTGCCACAGATTGCTTGGGATATTCCACATGGAACTATAGGATTTAATGTTTGCCCTGCTGGATTTTGGACTTCTGTTGGTCCCAATGCTTTGTATTCCCCTGTTGTTTGCAACTTTTGGAATGGCATTGTTTATTTGTGCCTTTGAATGTTAGAAGAGTTTAAATTTGTTTTTGTATAGGGGCTCTCAGCTAAGAGTTTGCCTTCTACCTTGGAGAAGACTTGGGACTTGGGCTTTTCAGCAATGTCAAAACTGTTAGGACTCTGACAACTCTAAGAGACGGACTAAAATGTCTTTTACATAAAGGGGTGCACATGAGTCTTTGGGAGTCCAGGGTCAGAATGTTATGGTTTGTGTGTATGTGTTCCCCTAAATCTCAAGCAGTCATTGAGGTGCAGTTCTACAGTTTGTGATTTATTCATGTTCCAATGCTGGGATTATGGGCGTGAGTGTTACACCCAGCCTGGGCCAGAGCCTGAATGCAAAAGAAGGAAAACAGACTTGATCTCTGTAGCCATTTTTCTTCTGCTCCTGTCTTTTGCTCTTGCTGCTTTGCTGCCTTCCACCGCCATGAACTGCTGCCCTCTGCCCTGTGCCGCTCTGCCTTGGAGCCAGCTGAGTATGGACTGAAACCTTCAGTGGCTGTGAGCTCAGTAAACGTTTCCTTCCTTCATTTTGAGTGTCGTATTTGTCTCAGCAATGAACGAAAAGTAACTCAGACAGGCAACTAAGTCAGTTATTTCTGTTTCTCAGGAGTAAAATGAGAGAACATAAATGTCAGGATGAAGATACTACACTGGCATTTTAGAGTTTTCCCTGAGAGATATCCAAGTTGAGTTGTGCTGCATGCCTTGAACCAGGGACTGACCTGCCCTTGATCCTGACATACCAGGGAGCATTGCTACAGTGTCTATCCAGGACCTCAGAACAGTGTGGCTTCAGGCATCATGCTAACGTGGAGAAATAACAACACTTCCTTCCAGTCCCTCTCAGGAAAATGCCACAGAGCATATTGCTCTCTTTTGAGAGCAAGGCTTCTGGGCTGTTCGAGATTAGCACACTTAATCTGAGTAACTACTTTGAAGATAACAATACGCAGTGCAATAACCATTGTTAATTTCCTATCTTCTTATTTTGAAATTCTGTATCATTTTTATTGGGGTTTTTTCCCTTTCTTTAAAATAAAGCCAGACCATTTATTCTGGATGTTTTCCTTAACAACAAGATGCTTTTCTGATCTATTCCATCCAAACCAAGGTAGAAATAATATCACTCTTTTTTAGCATGTTGGCCTTTTATGTGGGTTATTGTCACCTGGGTTATTTATATAAGTTAATATTACTGATTCAGACTCTGTATACAAACTAAATCTTTTCTATAACTAAATGTTTATTTTTCTTAGCTCCTGGTACAACATCGCCTTTGTATGTATTTATCAAATATCGGTATATTTACAGAAATGTGTGGAGTTACTCTTAAATTTAATTTTATTTAGAAATAAAGATGTTTGAGGGGCCAGGGAGATATCTCAATAGAATAAGCACTTGCCTGGCAAGCACAATGGTCTGAGCTCAATCCCTGGTTCCAAAAATAAAATTTATATTTTCTTTTCTTTTTTTTTTGGCAGAACTGGGGATTGAACTCAGGCCCTTGCGCTTGCCAGGGAAGCATTTATTCCACTGAGCCATCTCCCCAGCCCCTATAAAACTGATAAATAAAGGTGTTTCTATTATGTAAAAATAGCATACTCTAATATTCTTTTTTTTTAAATTTTTATTTATTTGTTTGTTACAGGGTCTGACTACACAGTTGAGACTCAGTGATCTTCCTGTCTCAGCCTTCCCAGAGCTGGGATTCCAGGTGTATGCCACCATGCCCAGTTTCATGGCTGGCACAGTGCCCCCAGGGTTCTGGAGCCTGCACAGCATATGGTACTGGGGATAGAACCTGGGTCCTTGTGCTTGTCTGGCAGGCACTTAGCCCACTGAGCTATCCTCCTGGCTAATTAAATGATCAGCATACTTGTGTACAGCCAAGGTGAAAGGTCACACATGGAAGTCAAAGGTTAAATGATGCCTCAGAGGTGAGATACCCAACAGATGTTTCTGAACACCGTAGTGGGAACCTCTGCAACCAGGACTGCACCCAAAGTCCCTGGAATACTGATGGAAGGGAGAGAAGAAAGAGAAAGCCAGAGGGAGCGAGGAATAGGAAAAGCTTAGGGTAAGCAGGAGTGCTTGCCCAAATCAGAAACACTGTAGAGTCCACAATGCTGTCTTTGATAAATTTGTATCACCAAAGAGAGGAAATTCCTCCTACCCTATTCCTCCAGAAACATCATTCTTACTTAGCTCAACCAACGGAAAGAAAAAGAATGTTCTGGTTGCTACATGCATAAGAGGGATCTATTATGTTTTGTGTATAGGATTTGTTTAAAAAGTTGCATCACTGCAAGCCAAAGCTGATTCAGTCCCAAGAAATTTACCTCTACTTTCTTTTTGCATGTATTTATTTGTTTATTTTTGAGACAGTGTCTCACCATGCAGTTCAGGCTGGCTATGTGCTCACTGTTGTAGCCCCCAAGCTGATCTCGAGCTCACAGAGATCCTCTTGTCGCAACCTCCCAAGGGCTGGAATTACATGCCCAGGGTTCTGGGAAGGCATGTGGAGCAGAGGATCGAACTCAGATGCTTGTGCTTGTCAGGCAGATACCTATGCCTCTGAGCTATCTCCCCATCCCCTACCTCAACTTCTTTCTTTCAGCTCTACCTACCTGCCTCTCACAGCATCAGATTTACTGGTGAATAGAGAATTTTAGTAGCTGCCTCTGGTTAGCTGATAAATTGAGCTTTGAAATGCATCTGTGACTTCATATCACCTCCTAAATTCTTTAGATAGATAATAATAGAAAAAAAAATTCCCTGTTAGACATAATTCACAAGGAGTACCACAGCTAAAAGAATAAAAGTACACCTGTCTCATGTAAATTCCATACAAGTTAGAGCAGGATCAACGAAAGAGTCTGAGATTTCCGAAATTTCTAAAACTCAGAATGATTTTAAAGGCCTATTTTAAAGAATGTATTTTTCTTTGAGAAAGAGAAATAAAGAAAACTTTGTCTGGATCCAAAAATCTTCACCTTTCCTGGGCCCATTTGCTATGGCTCTTACCAAAATAAACTACAAAAAAAAAAAAAAAAAAAAAATTCAAAAGGACGCAAATGAGAAAATAAGAATGACATAAACCTGAGAGTCATTTTTTTTAATTTTACTTTTGTTTTATTGAAGTACAAATATCAATGAGACAGTTTTAAGATACCTTGACAAGATGGATTTCATAAATTAATACACTTCAAACTGTTTTCATAATGTTTTGGTATCATAAAAGGTGCATGCATGATATTATACTTACAGACATTATTATACCGTATGTCTCTAATCAGTAAATTAGGAGACTATAGCTGTTTGCATATCTTTTTTATACCTGAATTACTTCAAAGATTCAATAATTAATACTTTCTACCTTGTTATTTTCCTAGCAGTTGTCCACAGTACTAGAAGCTGACATAATATCCTGTTCAACCACCATTAGTGCAAATCTTGCCCCTCATAGAATTATGAAGAAGCACAGTGTTATCAATCCCAACTGTACTGTCCATACACACACATCATGATTCTTCCATTCTGTTCACCTTCCTTGCTCTACACCTGTCAGAGATGGGCACTCCATTATCATTCAACTAACTTAGGTGCTTGAACTCGACAACACAATCCAACACAGTCCAGCATTCCACAACAATAGAGAGTTATCCGAAGAAGTTGTCGACCACAGCCATTTACAGCTCAACTTAACATTATGGCCCCGTGATGGGGTCTTAACCATCCAGCAGAAAAGTATAAAAACCTGAGAGTCTTAACTTCTAATATGAACTGCGTTTCTTAAAATACAAAAGTTTCCTTAAAAAAGCACTAGAAATGATATGAAATTTCATTAAACTAATAGGAATTCAAAAAATAGTTGTTGTACTGCATGATGTTTCCTTCCAATTAGTTGTTTAGGTTACCAGATATAAACCTGCAGAACTGGTTAAAATAAACAGAATAAGACAACAACAAAAAGAAAATTACAGGGGGCTGAGGAGATGGCTCAATGGAATAAGTGCTTCCCTGGCAAGCACAAGGGCCTGAGTTCAATCCCCAGCTCTGTCAAAAAAGAAAATTACAAGAAATTAAAAAGAAGAAAAAGAAAAAAGTTACAATAGATGCTGTGAAAAGGAGATAATTTGTTCAATGGGAAAGAAAAACTGAGATGAGGAAAAGAACATTAAAAAAAATACATTTCTGTATACATGCAGGATAGCTTGAATAACTATACTGCTAATTTCTACTGGCCCTTTGAAAGGCGTAGTTCTACTCTTTTTTCTTTCTTTTTGCTGAATCACACATAAATTGTGTAAAATTAGGTCACAGTTATCTAAAGTTTTGTAAGGATGATACTGCATAACCCTTTAGTGTATAAAAAACACCTGCAAAATCAATGAGAACGGGCCAACAATGACACAGAATAAGAAGCTGGCAAAGGCTGGGCACTGCGTGCCAGCTCCCCAGCTGTGCCCTGAATAGGTGACACAAAGGAATATGAAACTTATGCAAACACCCAAGTAAGAGCATCTCAGGGGCTCTGGAGTGAAACAAAGACGACACTTTCCTTCCCCAGGCCCAATGTAGTCCTCAGGAAAAAAAAAAAATGACATACAAATCATATTCTAGAAATTGCCCATCCCATACTACTCTGACCTAAGTCATAAGTGAAAAATGTAAGGTAAAAG